>JAXQGN010000139.1:0-63716 GCA_037039805.1 Irpex sp. M6601 | reverse complement strand
TTACAGATGTCTTTGTGTAAGATGGGATACCCGTTAATCCAATGATTGAGGTAGAGAACCGGCACTTCGTGACCTTGGCATAGGGATCTACAGATATCGACGATACACCGTTGAGCCGATGAAAGAACTCGTAGGATTGGTTCACTTTCCGAGCCGCCGAGTTCACGGTAATCTGAAGGTAAAGAGATGGCGGATTGCTTCGAATGGCGACGCTGGGAGGCAACAAAAGCGAACCAGGCTGTTTCAGCGGGATGCTTTGAACGACGCACTGTAGTAGCGATGAATGAGGGAAACACTTCCAGCGCATCCCTTATGAGCAGATCCGAGTTGCTCTCGAAACGCGCTCCGGTATCCCATGTGATGTGAGACAACTCCACGGAATCCCATTGGACGAAACTTCCGAGGAGCGATGTGAAATTGTGAGGAGTTGCGAAGTGCGTATTGTTGACTGTGAGACCCTTGCATTGGAGACATGATGAAGGAGGAGTTCGAGGAAGAGCAGCAAACAGACGTTGATGAGTTGATCGTTGTGGAATGATAATGGCAGCTCGGAGATAGTCCTCAATATGGAAGTACACGCGAACGTCTCGTCGCAGTGAGAACAGGGAAGGCTGCATGTGAAGAAGATGGACCCATGGCCGATCTCCTACGCGTTGCAACATGGTTACAGTGAGAACATGCGATGCAATGGGCTGGAGCCTCTTCGGCGTGCTTGCCACCAGCGATGAGAAAGCGCGCATGTCCTCGGAGTGCTTGATCCACACTTTCTCGAAGAGCCGTTCGCGGCAGATGGAAGCCCAGTAAACACAGGTGAGAGAGCATGCTGTGATGTTCCTAATTGCTTCCTTGCGTTTCAGCACTTGAATGCCAGGATTGAGGTGGATGATAACTTCCTCGTCCACTGTGCTGAGCAGAGAGTCGGCATCTTCACACACATCAAAGAGAATACGCCTAAATAGTTCAGGTGGTATATCAGCCCCGGTGACCATGGCCTGCATGGTGACTATGTTATCTGGAGATATGAGGATGAGGAGGCGGGCTGTGTGTTGCTCGCTGGCACCGTGACTGGCAGTCGCGGTAGTCGACGCCCAAGCTGACTACAGAAACCGAGTTCAGCTTCAAATCAAGACGATACTAAGGCTTCAGTACATAGCAAAATATAGTTAGCTGGCTGAAAGCCCTTTGGCTTAGGGACTCACAGACATTCAACGATCGTGTTTCCTGCACAGTGCAAACACTCGAATGAATATGATGGTGCACGCTGATGCACAGTACTAGTTCTTGCTCCTGGAGCAAGCTTACCACTTTGGATACGCGTCTACATCGGCGCCGATTTTGCTTTGTCAGCAGCCGAATTCGACGTTCACTGGTAATCGAGTCCTTTTGTCGTCATCTCGCACCGTTACAATACCTCTAATAGGAATGGTAGGCTAATAAGATATCATGAAACGGGAGCAAGATCCGCCGCCACCGTGGGTGGCCCTTTCGAGTGCGAAATTGCGGGGGACGTGATCGAGCACCTATTCCCATCCAAGTCAAACGGTAGCTTATTTTGCCACTACTTACACAACGACCGCTTTGACTGTAGATCTACCACGTCGCGCAGTCTTGCCACCTCTTGTTCATCTGAACGACTTCCGGCAGTAGCAGATGCAATGGCTGCCATATGCATATGCATCGCGGTGACACGACGCGACTCGTCAGCAGCGCGTACTTAAGCTAAGTCACACATCGTCTTGAAGCCTGCTACTGTGGCTTTTCAATGTATCCATTGATGCGTATATCCACATATGCATCCTTGGCATAAGACGCTGCCACATCGCGGAGCTGCTGGTCGGAGCACTTCTCGGCTGCGGTGTGACTCGCACATAACGATCTCATCCACCTTCCTGCGACTTCTTCTTCTACCCTCGTCCTCCCTAAAGCCTCATCTCTGAGTTTTCAAATCTTCTCATGTGCGGAGCACCATACGGACAGGACACGATGGGGACTGGAAAGAAATAGACTGTGAGAGAGGAGCAACTCATCTTTGTTCTTATTGACTGAAATTGAGCTCCTTTCTCAGCGACGAACAGGAAGGACTGGCCACTCAGTAGCCCCATCATAATAAACTCAAGTTAAGTAAACGAGGTGACGACTGGCCAATCCACCTCTCTGCAGCACCATCGCCTAGTCCACGGCAGGGTCTCTGAGTGTAAATAAGAATTACTATCACCGCCAATATTAATGCAGTCTACGCCGCCTTTGAGGCTGTCTCAGATCATAACACGTCGGGGTTGGCCACGATGTACAAGCTCAGTAACGTGGTGGACCAGGACAAGCTGCCACTCTCAAGGTCGCCGTCCTCGATATGTGCAACAGCGGCAAGACCATGAGTAGACGAGTTCAAGTTGAAAGCTTACTCCATAGCTAACGGACCATAAGGTACTGTGTTGGCAGTCGATACTCGGTACCTCCCTTGTGAGTATTGCTGTGACTTTATCTAGCTTTCATTCACTCGCTAACATGACCTGTGCATCCGATCTACCTAGACACCGCCTACTGTAATGTCCAATCCGCCGAGTTCGGAGGCACCTCCTCATTGATGATATCGCACGGACTTCACAATTTGCCACAGATTGTCTTTTTTACGGTCTCTCTACCGTGTTCAGGCAATGTCTCGTGCTATGATCGATGAGACTACATTGTCTGATAGTCTGATCGTATAGCTTCTACAGAACACTCTATTACTCAGACCACGGCCCGAGGCTCGAAATAGTTCCCCGCCACTACTGGTTCTAGTAGTCGCCACCTCCTTCCTGCGTTGCAGAACCCCATGTCTAAGACTTCTGCTAGGAAGCAACAGACCCTCGTTATATGGTAGGGCCGTCTATAGCTTGGCTAAGGACTGTTTGGTTCGGGTTCACAGAATCCGGACCTACCCTCGCTGCCTATAATTTCTCTACATAAGTCCTCCGATTTCGCTGCTCGTATGCCCCTTCGCTCACAAGATCAACCTTCCCTCTACTGTCCCCGACCTCACGAATGACTAGGCTGCGCAGGTGCCGCCGTTTATCGCAACATCAACCGCCATCCGCATCGACAACGTCGCCTTTGCCGTACACTGTATGCAAATGGAGGATCTGAGGAGGGTTAGAGCCTGGACCGCTGTTCCACCAGAAGTGGTCAGTGCCGCACCTCGTCTTGTTGTGTGCTACTCGACATACTAACCCCAGCCCAGAATTCGAGGTCGGCCATCTCTTACGCTTGCCCAGTGTCCACACGAGTCAGTACCCACCTACCCGTGTTCAGAGCAGTCGAACTGCCGTCGAAGGCCACTACCAGCTTGTTATTACAAGGTACGCATACTATCAGCCGTTGCCTTACTAACTTGCTCTTACTCCAAGTCATCAATCACGCCATCAAAGTCTAGCTACGTATTTAACTTCGTGCACGGAGCTAAATCGTAAAACGTAGACCGTTCCCCTCTTCTTATCGACATGCTCCGACTCGTACTTATCAAAACTTCTCAAAGACTGGCATATGTCATAGAACGATTTTCCGGTTTGAAGATCTGGATAGACGATCAGGAATCATGCTATATGCATGCATCCGAACATTACCATCGTGCCTCGCGCACTATGTAATGTGCATATAGACATATGAATAGTATTATGATGACATCAAGCATGAGATTCTCCTACACCAGTATACACAAATCATAACGAAACTGTGCAACACAAACGATTTACTGTAATCTGGTACCAACATCATTTTATCGGATAGTCAACCTAGCACTCACTACGGCCTCTCCAGCCCAGTGACGACAGCAGGGAGTGTTGTGCTACGTGATACGTTCATCCCGAGTGCAACGGGAGAGGTCCTAGACACAACCTTTAAGGTTCGGTGACGTCGCCTCCATGCGGTCCAAGACTCGACGAACTCTCCAGGCCGTGCTCGAGCCCGTCTTCGGGGCGTACGGTGCGATACTTTCGAGCAGCCTATCAGGAAAGATAGTATCATCCTCCCGCCAACTATTAAGCCATGCTGTATAGGCTTCTTCCTCTCCTTCCTCTCCCACTGTCCACGTCCACGACTCATTGTCTCTTTCTGCCCAGCACATCATGTTAAACATGTGATCAGCCACCGAAGCCTTGTCGTCGTTCAGTGACGCCCCCAATTCGTCGGTGACAGTATCCATGCGGTCTATGAGTGAGTCAAAGACTTTAAACCACTTTTCACGAGGTTGTTGCACAGCGACAAGGAATCTGGCCAAGCCAGTAGTGAAGTAGCATAGCTTCAGAGCATCAGCACTGGAAACTACGTGGCTGCTACTATCGGAGAGCCTTGTCAATACTGACGCGACAAAGTTATCCATTCGGGTATTCCAGTCTGTATACACGTCATTATCAGGTGGAGGCGAGTGCAGTAATGCGACAGCACGTACCAAATGCACGCATGTTGATACCGTAAGTTGGATTCGGATTAGTGGCCAGACGGTCTGGGAAGCGTTTCGTGAAAACACGCAGCCAGTCTAAGGGAGCTTGCAACAGCACATCCACGAAAATAAGTGCAAGGTCCCGCCGAGCCAATAGTGCGCTCAAGATGAAATCGAAGGAATTCGCGTGAACAGCACGACACCTGAGGTCTCTCCCGAAGTATGAAAGCCGAAGGATTGCTCTCAAAACCGTCGGGAGGTCAAAGTCCGCATCTGAAAAGGTCCCGTATTCTTGGCGCAGGATGCTTTCGGTACAAACCAGAAGTACGCCCAGCAAATCGCATGTGACTTGTAGCGGTAGATGGTCCAACGACCAATCATCTACATTAGCTGGGCGGTCGAAGTAATGGAAGCGAGGCAAACTGTCTTCTTCAAGCGCATTGTATTTGAGGATTGTGACGTAGACAGTGTCCAGAAGTGGACCGGTCGCTACCGCCAGATGATCCCAGAGCCTTCCGAGCCCATCCAGTAGTAATCGAACCTTGTCCTCGGAGCCGTTGTACCCTTCGTCGTCAATATCGTTTTCGATAACAGCGGTATTGAGGGCCTCATGTATCAACCTCCTCATTGTCTTGGGACCGTGAATGCGGAAATGTGAGCCTTTGACGAGGTAGAGGCCATCCTCGGGGTACGGACAGTCAGATAGAGCTAGCATGATCATACACATTAGCACCGTCTTGTATACCCCGTCATGGATGCTCCATCCGTTTAGAACCACAGGCCCGCAATCATAGCGGGCATTTGTGGCATAATGAGACATGACCGTGCAGATAGCGTTCCGGGTTTGCTTTGAAACCAGGCGCAGATTGAGAGTTGGTACCGGGAAAGGGACGACTAGCCTGGGGCCATGTGGGCCAGCAACGTTGACCGTTGGGGTGGATGGGAACCCCCGGTTTGCCAGCACAGTCCGTAGAAATTGCTCGAATTGCTCCGGTCTGCACTCGATGTTGTCCATCGCTTCAGCGATAGCTGTGTTAAGCAACTCATCGTCAGATTGTATGGAGTCCACCGTTCCGAGAATCTCAATGTCTCTCTCTGTGTGTGTCATCGTTTGTACTTCATCTTGTTCGGCGAGGAAGGTAGATAATCTCTTCAAAGGTTCCTCCGCTTTGGCAAGCAATTTCTCTTTGAGACGTTTCTGCGATGATGCTGAGCGGGCAAGAATGGCGCGGCAGTAGACAGAGGCAGCAGTAGCGGAACAGCCAATAAACCGATGGAAGGACTGTACCCCAGTTTTCAACAGTGTCGTGCGATAAGGGCACCGTGGTTGAAACAAGGGTAAGAACGTTACAGTGCAAAAGCAAAATGTCCATCCAAGGACCAAAGGAAGTGTAGTATACTCGACACTCGAGTGCACGGATGCAGTGAAGAAACATAAGCCAACGAAGAAGAGAGCCAGGGCAAGTTGAAGAAGGAGCGGCAGTGCGGCGGCGATCTCAAACACTTTCCATTGTGCAAGCTGGGGATAGCGCACGTGGCGCAAGCGGAGTCGTGCTTGAGGTGACGGATTCTCTGCGGCCATAAATTCACGAAGCCACTGTTTCACGAGTATACCGAACGAAGCGGTGACCAAGCTGAATAGCAGGCTTGCGAACCAAAGGACGTTGACTCGTACATCGACTGCGGAGGGTTGAAACATCTCCATAGCGGTAGGAGGTACGGTGCTATTGAGCATTCCAGCCTGCAAGCTATCGCTAGACATCTGTGAAGCGATCTGACGGAGGACGAGGAGGCTCTGAGTGGCGGGGTCCTCGAGAAGATTCTTGTAAGACTCGATCAAGAACGCTGTCAAGATTGCGGAAAAAAGACCAGCCTTATTGGAAAGCGATCAACAAGATCGACGACTCAAGATGCGAGGAGCGACGTACGAAAACGAGTAAAGTATCTATGTCTTCTTTACAATCTTTCACCTTTTCTTCGTCGAAGTTTCGAACGGCGTGTGCCATAGCAGCCCAACCAGTAGGTTGCCCCAACAGTGTGAACTGAGTCCTTTTCCCAAGAGTATCACGGTGATTCGTTTGATGATTGGAATTCACTATGCAAATCGTTAGCCACTTGACACTGGCCAGCATCATCAAACGCACCACGCAAACTCTGGACTTTTCTCAGTGATTTTCTGGCCAACGATATCCTCTCAACCTTCCGCCCAGCTTCTATATAGTGCGACGGCACTCGACGAGGCTTCGTTCTACCCTCCGTCTTGGACGAGATACTCGCCACATTGGACCTGGATGAACTCGCACTGTACTCGTCGCCTGCTTCTTGCGCTGTAACGAAGATAGGATTATCCGATGATTGAGAGATGTTGGACTGCATCTGATGACAGATGGGGTAATGAGCTGGTTTCAACAAGGGATGGAAACAATCAGTACTTCAAATTCTTGCTCTAGAGAGACTAAGAGCAAGCTTCAAGCTTCAAGGCTTACGACGACAAGCGTCTACGAAGGCGCTATTATGCTTTGTCAGCAACCCAGTCCAATAATCAAGCCCTTTTATCCTCACCTCGCACCATATCCAATCTCAGGCTTGATGGATTGTAGATTTACTGTCACGATGAAGGAGCAAGAGTTGCCGCCACCGTGAGTAGTCCTTTCGAGTACTATGCATGTGGCCTTGAATGTTGGGCGCTGAGCGCTAGGATTCCCACGCCACAAAGCTGTCCGCATCAGTCCTACTGAACAGCGCATTTTCCACGCCGCTTTCTTCCAGTCGGGTTGGGATTTTCCATATTTCGGTACCCCGATACCATGGACAGCAGGCCGCCTTGGATGTTACAGATTGAAAATGACTTGAAGCATAAATTAAAGGCTGTAGGCTTCATCAATGACTTCGAACCACGGTGGCATATTACTTACTGAACAACGTTTTGCACTATGTGTAGGCTCGAGTTCTCGCTGCGGCGCGGCGCGGTTCTCTACCCGAACTGATGGTGCTTAGTGGCTTGTGGCTCAAGTCAACGGACACTATACAGCCTGAGGAGTCTTTTGATGCTTTCCTGCTTCACCTGAGACAGAATGACGTTCCTGCAACTAGTACCGACGGCGCCGACGAGACATACACGAGTTCTTCGACTCCTGCGAGTCGAGCGTACCACTCGTTAATGGGTGTAGCCAGGGCAGATGCGCAGCTCGAGGAGTGCCAGTCTCTCGCTTCGCGGATACTTGATGCTTGGCCAGCCATCTACGCGTGGAGCCTTTACTTTCTTAAGACCTGCGTCGAAGCGTTGGATAGGAGTGATTTGAGGAGGAAGACAACCCTATATTTGCTCTCAACGGCCTGGCACGCCATATCTACTCATGGTCCTCTTCGTCCGGTGATGGTCGACACGCCTCGAACGTTGGAGATCGCTACACAGCTGTGGATAGAAGAAGAAGACGCCAAGGACGCCATGCAAACGAACACTCCTTTTGGGACGTGTCTCTTGTACTCTCTACTGGCAAACGCTAGCCTTAAAAGCCTGCAACGTGTGAATAAGGCTGCGGGGGAGCAGCCCCTGCTCGTGGCCGAACGCGCTATAAGCAATACAAGGAACGCTCTCAAGGAGGCAGACATCGATAGGAGCTATCTTGCGATACATGTCGAGCTCATCGGTCGCCTCTCCGCTTTTGAGTACCCCTTCCGACATGCTCTCTTTAGTAAGCATGTAATCTGGTTCATCACATCGACTCTCGTCAAGTTCGGGAGAGCAATGAACTCCAAGAATGATGCTACGCTGGTCAGCCCCATGGCCTCTTGCTTTGGCTATCTATACAACTACCTCGAATCCACCGACGGCTTCACATGGGTCTCACAAGCTATACGAGCGGGGCTCTTGCAGGCGTTCTGTGACTGCAGCCCCAAGTTTGATGTCGTTACCGAAGAGGAGCGGGACATAATCCTGAAGATCTTCACGACGATACTGCCACAGTACTTGGTTTATCGCTCGGTGCTGGAGTCTGTGGACCATTTCATGAAGAAGGTCGACCGCGATCCACATAGGAGGAGGGTAACGAATAGTATCGCCAAGCAGACGTGGTACGACTTCCGAAGATTGGCGGAGGAGCGCATCGCAATCACTTATCAAGTGCAGAAAGACATGCGCCTAGTTTGTGACAATATTAAAGTGAGCTAACGCTCCTTCTCCTCTTTGTGGAATAACATCGAAGTATAATGTCTCCAGTGCCAGAAACTCGGCAGCAAGGAAGATATGCGAGCGTGCGCTGCATGTATGCACGCCTTCTATTGTTCGAAGGTACGAGTTTCGCCATAATTACAATGAGGACTACTAACTAAAAATATTTTTTTCTTGCCAGGAATGTCAAGCAGCTGCATGGAAGGAAGGCGATCACAAGACTGCGTGTAAAGTGCACCAGCAACAACGATTAGGTTCGCTTTTACGAGTTCTTTTGTTCACACAACTGACATTTACATCGCCCACAACAGAGGGAAAGCCGAAAACCATATCGAACAAAGACCTCAAATTCATCAATGCTCTGACCATACGGGATGCCCTAACCCGTCTTCCCTATCTCCGTGGTCTCGTCGAAAGTGACTACCCAGGCTTTTCCTACCACGACCTTGTAATCAAAGTCGATTATACCGTCCATCCACCCACATATGACCTGGCTCCTCTTACCGGCTACGTAAGAGCCCCGAACACCGATACAGCGAGCGTCAAGGCGACCCACGATGCTATATTTGAGAAGGTGCAGGAAAATAGGGAGAACTATGCCCTCTTCGAGACGTTTGTCGCGTCCGGGGAGAGTAAGACCTCCGTGCTGGTGGTTGGGACAGCGAATTTGTGGGCGTCGCATTGAGATGGTAGGGGACGACACAGCCCTGAGGTCGGTGTCTAGGCTCGTGACCAGCCTCTAGCAAACCTCGTACCTCGGAATATCGGTGTCTTGACCTTCCGAATCTAGTATTGGGTAGTTCTAATTATAATTAGTGTATATCGCGAATCCATGCGCGGTCAGGACTCAGCGCTCAGCATTGGTAAGTAGTGCCTAGATGACTCACCTTTGATGACCGCTGCTCTCTCAGCTTGTCGTTTCACACCTGCACCGATAAGTACTGAATTCGAACCTACCTACGAGTAGTAGCCTCCAAGTATAGCTGTGAGCTCGAGCACAGTACGCCCCGACCTGCACTACGATTACTGCCTTCGAAACGCAGACTCAGTAGTACCATAAAAGGCAGTCATAACCCCACAACGACACGGCTCACAACATGATAAACATAACAGTCAGACCTGACATGGATTTGAAACCTCTTGATGTCTCGTACGAGTACTAGCCGGTACAGTATGTAGCCTGTAAGTAACCCTGTGATTTCATGGCTCATGAACACAAAAGATGCCCCGCACGATCAACATGTCAGATCGTCGGGATGTCGCGTTCGTCCCTTCCTCACCCCACGCAAAACTTTCGAGTCCCTGCCAGTGCGTTCACCGCCGACAGCTTTCGTGGCCACAATATTAATCCCGATCGGACCCCCACGTGTATGGGTGCAGTAAGTCACTATCCTTGGTACCTGGAGTGTTCAGGCTAGTACGATCGTATTACGACGATTCCGAACTTACCGGTACGCATACGCATACCTAAGGAGATGGCTTATCATATATGCACGCGCGACATACGATCGAGGTTATGGAGGGTCGTAGTCGTCGTGAGGGTACACGCTGATCGTACAGGCTGGCGACCGATCATATACGTATACTAGGCCCATAACATACTGAGTATGTAAGCTGCGTCTAGACCGCGAGTGTCTTGTTAACGTTGCTAGATATGTAGTGGTTATTGCGTGCAAATTCTCAGGTCGCGTGGCCGTGGCGGCAGCAATGTTCATATTCAGAGCTGTGAATGTGGAGAATTCGAGCTATCGAATACGCTCAGCACAAACTCTGGTCTAAACACGTAACTTAACTTGCTCGTACTGTTAGTTGTGGGTACTTACCAAGTTTATTGCAGCCTGCACGATCACTGTACCGTGGCGTCGCACCGTCGCGACACGACCGTATTTACTGCACCCTACCACTGCATGCGGCGTGCACCAGTAAGTCCGGAGGTCCGAGGCATAAACGTCGTCACGGTCGTGATGCATTTGCCAGTGAACGTGAGTAGATACGGTCACGGTTTCTGGTGGGAGGAGTGTTCAGCTCGAGCTCTGATTGGCTGTCAGTGGACAATAAGCAAAGCATAAGCTTTGAACAGCCTTGAACTGAAGAAGTTGAGGAGATTTGCGAGTCATTGATCAATTACTGTATCTCAGTTACTCATAACACAGCCTCGACAGTGTGGCATTAACGCGTTTGTATAGCGGAGGAGGCAGAAGAAAAAACAACTCAGACCAAGTCAACGCGCTGACAATGCTTGGCACGTTCAACAACGCAAACCCGAACGTAATCCACGTCCGGAACCGCACAAAAACAACGAGGTGATTGGATCACTCTCATGATCAAGACGTTCGCGGGTGCAAGAAACCTGCGAGAGCCATGCATCCATCTATCGCGCTGATAGCCGGGAACACGAATTGAGTTATTGAGTATTCGAACAGTGGCGGATTGGCGGTGGCCATAAACAGCAAGAACAGCGATTGAACAAAGATTTACGTTGTGGGAAGCAGGGGGTTGGGAAGAACATGGGGTGAGGCTGTGACATGAGAGGGGAAGGGGGTGATTTTTGATCGTTCCTCCCAGTCGTATACATATACTATGCATATAAGTAGTATCCCTTTGGCCGACTGTTCCTAGCCTTAGTCCTGCATGGAAGTATCGTTGGCAGACTCGTAGGTGTCCTCTTCGTCGTCGGCGGCGGCGTCGCCGGGTGTGAGGCCGGCTTTGGCGAGGGCCTCGGGGGAGGTGTAGTCGACGCGTTTGCCACGCGTGCGGCGCGGCTGGATGACGGAGGGGTCGATTTCGGAGATGTCCTCTTCCTGTAGGGGGTTCGAAGACGCGTCAGTGACTAGTGTGGTTAGGGAGTGAGGGACGTGAGGCGAACCTCGGCCATCTCTTCGTCGCCTTCTTCGTCTTCCTCTTCGTCGTCATCTTCTTCGTCCTCATCATCTTCCTCGTCGGTCACTTCTTCCTGGACGAGCTTGCCCTTGCCTTTGTCCTGGATGGGGTCGTGAGTGACGTCCATCGCGTCGCTATGGGGAGGTGAGCGTGGTGAGCTAGAGATGACGCATACAACTTACTCGTGGGCGGGGTTGGTAGCGTCGGTGGACATGGCGGGCGTTGTTGAGGTGGTTGTGGTCGTTGGTGAACAGAAAGACAGGACGCGTCGAAAATGGGGGATGGGTCACGGGCGGGTCACAATTGATGGGTGTGTGACAGGTCGTGTAGGGACAATGAAATGGAGGCGTGGGAACGATCGAGACAACCGATTTCATGAGCATCCGCCATTGGGACAAACAGCGAGCAGACAGCCGAGGACAGCGAGCAGAGTGCTTAGAATAGCGAGGAGCCGAAGAACTATTGGAATATTTTGACAACGTCTCTTGTATTTTGAGCACAGCAGTAGCGAATGTGTAGCATGTGCTTGCTTACACTCAGCTAAATGAGGCTGAGCACGACATGGCAACGTCGGGGGCAGCGAGCGCAGCGTCGAATAAATTGTGCGAAATTCCGCGATAATATTCTCTGTGTGATGCCGGGGCTCCCTCGAAACGACGGTTATGTAAAAAGAGTTGAGTAGGCCAGGGTCCTTGACGCCGCTCTGCTTGATCAGGCGTGTGTCTCACTGGCGGCGACTTGGTCCTGACCGTCATCCCTGCCTCCCCGCCCTTCCCTTATTTCGACAGCCATGGCAAAGGGCGGCTCGCGAATCACGCCTTTCCTTCTCTCCTCCAAACAGCCCGCCAAGGACACCGACGACGACGACGCCCAGCCCCCGCCCCAGTCCGCCAATCCCGCCAGGATGTCCACATCCTCCATTTTCCCGAGTCTCAGAAAACTCGAGACAAACAGCACAGAACGGCCGCCACTGCCGCGCCCAAGCACGTCGGCTCTCGTTACGACAGGTCTCGTCAGAATGCCCTCCGCCGCCGGCCATGCGAGCTCGTCTTCCAGCTCGTCCTCCCCCTACGGAACCCCGATCGTCACCCTGAAGCTGGCCGGGCCCTCCTTTCTGGATGTCACCGTAAAGGACGGAGTGTCGAAGCAGCCACTATACATCCTCGAGACCATCAGGGACAGTACGTTTATCTATCGTCTCGACCACCACGCCAACGAAGCCGTCAAGGCTGCGACTGTGCAATGGCCGCAGCGCATCTCCAAGCGAGGAAACTCTGGCAGGACCGTCCAGCTGCACAACGGTCGCTGGCATGACACCGAGGAGTTTCTCAAGTTCGGGACACTCACGAATTTCCTGTACGTCTCTCCCTCTCTTTGCTCGCCTGCCTTGTTCTCCCTTCCCCGTTTGCTCCTGAGTGGGCGGCTCGGTCGCTGACTACCCGCTCTTGCAGGAACCGAAGATTCTACTTGCCTCACTTTCCCCACCCATTGAAATGGAAGCCCGGGCATAACAGCACCTTTCATGTAAGCGAACACGTTCCTCTCGGCGTCGATGGCGAACTCTTATATATTATCCCTGCACATGTATAGTGCACAACGCAAGGCATCAAGGGTCCCATTGCTATATTGGAGCCCGCCTACCTAAACGCGCCCCCGCGTCTGCGTGTGTACCAAACCTTGAACGAGGGAGAGGACCCGGACAGAGCGCAGCAGGATTATAACGGCGTGCCGGTCGTCTTGCTCGACTATCTACTCGTGACTTCGTTCTTGCTGGTGACTGACGCACAGGAGTGGCTGGACCGGAAAGCGAATGATAGTGGACATGTGAGGATCTCAGGGAGCTCGAATCCAGCAGTGAAGAAGTGGCTTGCGATCATTCACAACGAGCCAATACCTGTCTCGCCGACGCTGGACTCTCCTATGACGATGAACACAACAGCGGACGCCTGGGACTTCCGCATAAATCGAATATCGGGGACATCGTCTTCTGCAGCTGGCTCAAGTTCGAGCGACCCGATGACTCCACTGACTCCAGCAACATCTACACATTCCTTTGCAAACTACCGAGGGGAAGTCGACATCCCCCCTGTGCCACCGCTCCCGGAGAACGCGCGGGTACGACCGACAACGCTCGATATACTATCTCAATCGTCTGGTCTCGACGTGATTCGTCCGTATTCAGCCATGGGCAACGGCGGTACCTCGTCCGGAGAGGCCTCACCCTCTGCCGGGCCCTCATCAGCGCCCTTAGATGGGTCATACCCGCAATCGCGCCCTCACACTTCTCATAGTTCCCGCCCACTGCCACGGCCACCTGTCAAGCCGAACGGACCCTTGCCTCCTTTACTGAGACCGCAAACGTCGTCAGGGGCTTTGACTCTCACGCCTGATTCAAGCCAGCAAGCACTGTACTCTCCAGCACCATCGTCATTATCCGCCTCCTCCCCTAATCTCCAAGCACAACATCAGCAGCAACATCGACATTCAGAACAAGCAGTGGCTGCGGATCGCCCATCAACGCCTTCGACATCATCGACATCATCGGGCACGGCCCCGCGCCGATCCTTTGGCGTCGTGCGCCGGTCGCTCACAGTCACCAACGTCCCCGCAGCAGGTCCTCCCCCATCCACATCCCTCCCCCTCCCACCGAAACTAGCAGAAGAACTAAACCGCCAACTCTCCCCCCAACACCGGCCCCTCCCCGAACTCAACGATCCATCCGCATCGGATGACCTTGGCAGACAAGGGGGATTGCAGCTCATGAACCCTGATCCTCTAGCGCCAGAAGAGGAGGAACGCCTGAGAGAGCAGCTACGACAATTAGCGGTGTCCCAATCGAACGCAAACGCGACGTTCGTGCAGGGATCGAGCAGCGGCGGGGGACAGTATATCGCATGGATGGCTGCGCCGCCGGTGTCGTCTGCTGGGGGTGGAGGACCGATACGGGACGCTGGGCTGATCAACATACATGCGTCGGCGGGGCATGCGAGGAGGCAGTCGTATGCGGAGACGGTGTATGAGCAGCCGCCGCCTGCGTACGATGCGATTGATTTTTCGTTGCATGCGCCTGTGCATTTGCCTCGGTGAGCCTTGCGCATGGACTGGATTGGACGCCTGCGCGCGGCTTCGATCTTTTTGTTGTGGTTCGGTTTCTGGCTTCTTCGTTTTCCCTCGCCCCTCTGGATGGGCTGGCGGCTTTGAGCTCTGGTGGCTCGGAAAATACCATACGTACACGCCAATATTCTACCCGCGCTTCCTCGTATAATCTGGGTCTTTGGAACCTTCAACCCATACCCACCCTTGCAATCTTGTCACTCTTTCCCACTCACTCACTCCACCATGCTTCCTCGTACATCGGACCGCACTCAACTCACATCTTTGTCTATTGTCTACGATGCTTCTTCTCCATCTTCTTCTACTACTACTTCTATCTTTTCCTTGTGTTTACTACTACCCACCATCTTTACACTCCTTTGTTTTTGCTTCTTCTCATCCCAACCCATCCAATGTTCAATGTCCAATGTTCGATACTCAATCTCTGGCTGTCATACCTATCATCCATGCCTTCCCTTCACGTTCTGTGCTCATCCACCCATCCACCTACCCACCATCCCAACTTAAGCGTATTTTTACACCACCTAATCTGTTTCATGCCTACAGAGCTTCGACTGCCCCATTTGTTCTATTCCCAACTCCCACCACCACCTGTTCCACTGCCACACGCAGAAATTTCTGTCTGTTCTGTCTTGTGTTGTGTTTTTCCGCCTCCTCGTCCCTCCTCGTCGTGCAAATTTAAACAAAGGGTGAAAGTACTGGTAGATAAAACCACTTTTTTGTAGCTATATTACTCTTCGAATACTTGTTTGCGGGTGCTCACGTATTACTTATACTCACCAGTGGCACGTTCGCAAGCCGATGCTGTTTTTACGGTCTTGATGTTTGTAATATCTTTTTGAATTGCATATACAATTGCTCCGTGCGAACATCGCAGAGGAGACAGAGAACAGAGTCTGAATATATACCGAACCATCCGAGATGATATGGGTCGTGCGTGTTGAAGACTCGGGAGAATATGAGCGAGCTGGAGGTGAATCTGGATTTTTGCCTTTTAAGGACGGCAGCGACCCATACTAACAGGCTCAGGTGTCGTCACATCATTCCGAATTCCTTCCACATACCGCCATCATCTACCGCCACAGTACGCTATCACGATCCTTTTGACCTGACCTTAGGAGTTTGGAAAGAACATGGGAAGCTACCTTTACGAGCTCCCGACGACAGGGGCGATCTCGTTTTCTGAGTTCTTGCATGACCAGGGCGCGAGTTACATCTCTGATATCTCGGACACGACGGAGGCCAGGGCGAATCTGCGCGCCGCGCTGAAGGAAAGCAAACGGACAGGGGACAGCGAGAAGGACTATCTGAAACTCGTAAAGGTGCGCGTTGTGTTCGCTGAGTGCTATCTGTACCTCAGCTATTCTTGGAAACACTCCGTGGTGTTTGTCCTCACCCAGTCGCGGAGATCTCTAACCTACATGTGTGTGCTTGGTGTTTTAAATAGATCGTGGATGACTACATTCCGAAATTGTCTGGGATCATCGCTGCTGTCAAGGCTGGAGAGCTCACGATCAAGTCTGAACCCAGTGAGTACTGCAAGCAGACTCGGCGTCATAGCTATGAACCAAACTCGTAGTATTCAGCTGGCGCACAACGCTATCATCTACACTCTTTCACACCTCCCCTCGTCTGTCTGTCCCGTCCCTCGCTGCTGAACTAGGATTCACTCTCCTCACGTACGCATTCTTACTGTCCAACCTCTCGCGCGCCGTGGTCGTCACGCTTGGCCTCTACGAATTTGAGAGAGGGATCTCGGATTCGGAACGCAAAACCAAGGACGAACGGCTGGGATTTGCGGTGACGTTGCTCTGTAAAGCGGCTGGGGTATATGAGTATATTGCCAAGAATGTCGTATCGGAATGGGAGGCGGCGAGAGATAGGGCAATTGCTGCGGGTATGAGTTGCCCGTATCCGCCTGACTTGAGCCGTGAGGTGCTCATCGGCCTGAGCAAGTACGTCCACTTGTGTAGTGTTGCTCCTCATACATGTTATTAACCAATTATATCGAAGATTGGCTCTTGGTGATGCACAGAACATTGCAGTGCGCAAGCTACTGACTCGCGCTGCATTCGATAGCGTTGTCAGTCCCGGGCCCCCTTTACCCAAATCTCACCCTTCGCCTGCTCTTGCAGCGAAACTCCATCTCGATTGCGTCGCATTGTACTCCTCTGCACGTGCGCTAGTGAAGACTCCAGGCGCGTCACGGCCTTCGCCATCTCATCAATCATCGTCGAAATCAAAGTTCAAACTGCCAGGAAAGAGCGGCGATTCGTCCAACAGAGACGAAGTAGCCAACGATGAAGTCGTCCCTGAACTACGGCGGTATCTAGCGGATGAGATAGCTCTTCACCATGCTTTGGCGCATAAGTGGCTTGGGGTGGACTATGGCGAGACGCATGAAGGATCGGGGACGGCTGTTGGATTCCTGACATGGTCCAAGAAGGAGTTGGAAGATTTGAAGAGCGGAGGGAGCTCAAGTGGTATAAATATAGGCTCAGACAGAGAGAAGTTGATGCGTGAGGCGAGGAAGGTCCGAGTCCAGGACGAGCTTGAGAGCGTGGGCGTGTTTTTGAAGGGTTATAAACGGATGAACGATTCAGTAAGTCACCTCGTCTATGCAACCTCATCTCATGCGACGCTGACATACTCGTTCTTCGCAGATGGCATTTCAGCCTGTACCTCCACAAACGGACTTACAAGGACTCATACCTGCCGGACGGATGGCAGTTGCGCTGCGCCCGTATGCTCATCCAACACCGTCCTTTGGCCCAGGCTCGGTTGAGTATGCTCGAAAGAAAGCAGAAGAGTTGGAGCTATTGGGTAGGGAAGAAGATGCGGAGGAGAATGACCTTACTGCTCTATCCACAACAGGGAGTAACAACTACAGCACCGACCGCCCATATTACTGAAGTTCCAGGGTTTTGGAGCAGTGTGGCTACTATATAATGTATGAGTATGTTCTCTGTATACTACAAGAGAGTCCGTTTGAAGGTTCGTGAGGCCAGTTGTTGCAACTCTTCACTATGATTGCAGCCGACCAATAGAGTTCGAAGACAAGTCTGTGGTCGGCCGACACTATCTCTCAGCGGTGAGACATTCTGTCCAGCGAGCGAAGGTGAGTGCTCATCGTCACAGGACAAAGATGAATCTCAGAGACTAATTACATTGGCACTTGGTAAATTGCAGCTATAGAATCTGCGCTCTGAGCTCGTATTGAGATGCCGGCGGTAGCGTACTCAGCTGGCACACATAACATGGACTTCCTAAGTTGTGCTCTGCCCGAGCGGCGCATCAATTGATGCGCATCTTCGTAGGCCTGTAATCACCTGCCTGTTTCGATGGCACCGATAATCAGTGACTAAGCTACCATTACTATAACCTCTTAGTCCAGAAGTTACGACTTTCAACAGTAGTCTGAGTCTGACCAGTAATTCCTGGTAAGTCGCAGTTTCCACTCGCACAGTATACGAGTTCTCACTTATTCCGTTTCACCGACATAGTCAGCAAGTATGAGCCTCACTAACTGCCCGAGAGGTTATAACACGTCAATGTTAACTTCAATTCGGCGCGGTGAGTCGCTCCGCTTGTAATGTTGACACTTGGGGTTCAGTACTTTCAGTCGCCGTAAAACTCTCTTGAGTTGTCACAGACGAACTCGAGAGACAACTACTCGGCACCCATAGTGACGCAAGCTGCTGGCTATGTATACCGACTGAGCCGGCATTTGCGGTGGTTTGGTTGTGGCTAATGGTACAGTGGGAAGTCCTTGGCAGCCTGACCGAATATAAAGGCTCCCCGCATTATGATTGAGACAGCATCCCTCTTGTGTTTTTTGGAGACTTCACATTCCTCACATCCCACACGTAACCAAACAAGATGAGCGCCACGACTTCCAAAAAGATGACTTATGGTGAGTGTTTTCTGGCGGTATTTGAAGGAATATATCTAACCGATAAGTGTGCAGTCCGTCTAGGCAACTCAGGATTAAAGGTGTCGAGGATCATTCTAGGGACCATGCAGTACGGAGATAAGGATTGGCAGCAGTGGGTTATCGACGACGAAGAGGAGGCGTTCAAGCATATTAAGTTCGCGTGCGTATTTGTTCTAGTGACACCTACAATACTTGGGATATTGACTTTCACATATAGGTACGATGCTGGTATAAATACCTTTGATACCGCCGACGTAAGTGGGCCATCAGGAATATCACAACCTCAGATTTGGTTGCTCATAAAGTGTGACAAAGGCGTACTCTAATGGACGGTCTGAGGAAATTCTGGGTGCCGCAATTAAGAAACTCGGCCTCCCCCGAGAGGAGTTGGTTATCCTGACTAAGGTACGCTCCCTATTGTATTGACTGTGCCTCAAGAGAGCTTATAGCACTTTTAGGTCTACGGCGCCATTGGACCGAAGGGCGTGAATGTCCACCAACACGGGAAAACTCCTGAAGACTATGGAATCATTAATCAGAAAGGGTTGAGTCGCAAGGTGTGCCTTGCATTTACACAATTCGCTCGTATCTATACTCACAACAATCTCACAGCATATCTTCGACGCTGTGCAGGCCAGCCTGAAACGCTTACAGCTCGAATACATCGACGTCCTTCAGTGTACGCTAGCAATCGCCTTGACATGCGCTGAATGCTTATATTTCTCTAGGTCATCGATTCGACTATGACACTCCGATTGAAGAGACCATGCAAGCCTTGCACGACGTCGTCAAAGCCGGTTACGTCCGCTACATCGGCATGAGCTCTTGCTATGCCTACCAATGTAAGTAATTGATCGTTCTCAAGTGTCACCACTCAACTGACGATTCCACGTCAGTCACCGCTATGCAGAGTGAGCTATCAAGTATCTCACACGATACGAGACAGAGATTAACCCTGAACCATAGACTATGCGATCACGAACAAGCTCACCCCATTCATATCCATGCAGAACCACTACAACCTCCTTTACCGTGAGGAAGAGCGAGAGATGCTCCCGACGCTCAAGGTAACGCTCACGCTGAGGGGAATTTGATTAATTACATCCATCAATCCACTAATCTGATGCATACAGTCCTTTGGTGTTGGTGTCATTCCGTGGTCTCCCCTCGCTCGCGGTGCGCTCACTCGACCCTACGACGAGATTCAAGCGACCTCGCGCGGAAAATCTGACCTGTAAGGCCTCCCATACGCTCAAACAAGATGAGACTAATCTATGATTTGCAGCTGGGCCACGCATTATCCCGGCGCGGGTGTTCCTGGCATTATCAAGCGGTGAGTAGCGGTGCATTATGACCATTTTATATCTATCTGATGCCGCTGAGCTGTTAGGGTTGAAGAGCTAGCGAAGAAGAAAGGTATTACTATGGCGCAAGTGGCTGTCGCATGGACGCTGTCTAAAGATTCAGTGACCGCACCCATTGTTGGTACTACGAAACTTCAGAACCTTGAAGAAATTATCGGTATGTAGTGCACCATTGAGCAGGATTTTTAGTTCTCAAGAAGCTCTGTTGCTAGCTGCCATTGATATCAAGCTTACCGACGAGGAGATAAAGTCGTTGGAGGAGCCTTACCAGCCGACGAAAGTTTTCGGTCATTTGTGAAGGAACTGTTGAGAGCACTTTGTTTGCAACATCAGCAGTTCTCAGACAGCGTATGGTCATCGTTGTAACGCAATTAGATGCCCGGATAGTCGCACAATCACGAGTATCGTAGCCGCTTTACCCTGTCCTCTCCTTTGTGCAACTACGTATGTAGAAGAATTTCGACTCCTAGTAGTGCGAAACGGTTTTATGCCAGTGATACTGAGTACATCTCGATGTCCACAGAATTCAGTAATCAAGTTCTTACAGCCTTTAACTTCAGGTCATCTTCAATACTTACAAGCTCTCCTTCGTTATGATATCGCACACTAATGTAAGGTCGTGATGCGACACGCATGTATCTCCATGGCCTCTGCCGAGACTGAGGGTGTGTGCATATGATTGCTCTGCATACGGTCACTCGGACTACTTACGCATGCTACTCGTATGTGGTTCTTTTACAAATGCAGTCGAAGACTGATCAATCAAATTGATATGTTATTGCATACTTAAAGCTAAAAGACGACATACTGAGGGCTGACGTAATTACTCAGGCCTCGAGGAATTCAGCGACTGTTTTGTAGATGAACTGGTTGTCTTCTTCATTTGATCCCCCTCCAGCTGGTAGTCAAGGGTAGTCAGACATAATAGTCAGGTAAATACGTCATATGGTTACTACAGAGAGCCGGGTACTCGCCTTTGTGTCCCCACACAGATGGGATGACGACGAGCTTGGAATTAGTCAGGGATTGGAGTTCGTTCTCACTGTCTTCCGGCTGTTGTAACATTAATCGTGATTCCTACGACCATGTGCGAGAAAAAATTTGCTCACTGGGAAATATAGATCGGTCTTGCACGGCATGATGAGGCCTTTGGCTGTAATGCTGGACAGGACTCCTGTAAGGTCGCCTTGCAACGACGGCCCCACCGCTTTCACACGAGAGATGTCACCGAGCTGCCACGTCTTCAACAGCGTGAGCATATCGTTAGCGTCCCAGTATGTGAGGAAGCCTGCTTCCCATTCAGAACGCAGGAAATCATCCAGGTCCGTGTACTTTCCGTCGTATAGATAAGACTTGTTGCGGAACCACTTGAAAGAAGTGTTAGCACGGTGTGAAAGTTACCGTGAACAAGCTTACAGTCTGGCCATATGCCCATGCACTGTAGACTCGACCGAATGCCCGGATGCCGTGTGCTGGTTTTGTAGTATAGTGCCCTCCTTGAAAGTCTTGTGAAGCGACAAGGGCAGCTTTTGGTCCTTCAAGGAAGCTGTAACTCGATCAGATGAATAGTCAACCGAGAATAGGATCAAGGCGGACCAGATGTTGTGTGGACTAGTGCGTGCAGAGCCACAGATGGGGACGAATCTTGTGAAGCTATTCAGCCTATGCTCTTACCTTACAAGTGATACTCATGTGCTTACCTCTCAACAAAGTCTGGGTATATCACAGGCCAGTGATAGGCCTTTAAGATGATAGATCAATCGACTTCGAAGTACAAGCGTGACTGCAATGCGCACCTGCTGACCGCCCATAGAAAAGCCAATGACGCAGAAGATCTTCGAAACATTTAGCTCTTTCGTCAACACGGCATATTGCGCTCGTCTGCTCATGGCCTTGTCAACTTATGCGTTAAAGGGTACTGGTAGTGACTTACATGTTATCCTCATAAGTAACAGTCGGAAAGTATGGTCCATTATAAGGAGTGGGCTAATACAAAGTCAGTATTTCAGAAATGACCGTAGCTGGGGATACTCTACTGTGTTCGAGGGTGAAGAGGACTGTAAAAAGGTCAGAAAAGATGCGTGGCGCGTACACATTGACTTACTTCGCCATTGGAGAAGAGTGCAAACGTCACAATAAAGTATCTGCTTGGTGTCAGCACCTGGGTAGGAAGAGTTCTTCAGCAACCGTAGCTTTTGAGCTCGTAGTTTCAATAATCCACGTACCTTGTCCTCTCCAATTAAATACAACTGACCTTGTGATGGACGCTGTAAGTATGACGTCGTACTGCCAGTGTTCAGTCACTCACTGTCCAGTCTGCCTCCGTAGCACGTCGGGAACACTATGCAAGGATTCTTCGGGTCGCCGTACGTTCTGTACGCGGTGAATGCATCCGGCAATGTTCCGCCAGCAAGCGTGAACCGTCCATGACGGTAAATCTTGGTCTCTGGACTGAGTGAGGACATAATTGTCAGTGAGGAGCACACAGGGGCACTATAGTGCGCATCATCATCAGCTCTCGTATTTATATGTCCCATACTTCTCACACGCTGATAGTGCTTATCACGAGGTGCGATAAGATAATCTGGGAGGTTTTGCATACCCCATGACTCCTTGTGAACGAGCCAGTTGATATTAGTCTACACTGACATACCTGCTAAACCGTTTATACTGTTAGTCCCACAGTAATTAGGAAGAACACTCACCGTAGCTGCCTTGTATTAGCGATAGCGATCGCTCAAGAAGAGTACAAGTCATTGCTTCTCATTCAGCGTATACTCATATATTGGTTGTAATCGTTCTGCTAGCGACGTGAACTTCATTCAGGTCTCAGCCGTTTCAAAGAACTCTGCTATTTCTTTGCGAATGAACTCGTCATCTTCTTCATTCGAACCTCCTCCGGCTAGTGATTGAAAAGTTGTTAGAAAGCGCGCGTATCTCTGAAGCGAATGCTTACCCGTGTGACCCCACACAGATGGGATGATCACAAGCTTAGCGTTAGGTAGTGTCTGCATCTCAATCTCGCTATCTTCGGGCTGCATTCATATATGTTAGCTTTATACTGACGCACCTCAAACATGGAAGAGACTTACAGGGAAGAATATATCCGACTTGCATGTCAGGAGAAGGCCCTTGGCTGTGATTGTCGACAAGACGCCAGCAAGATTTCCCTGTAACGACTGCTCCACGGCCTTGACGCTGGAGATATCACCGAGCTGCCAAGTCTTCAACAGCGTGAGCATGTCATTCGCGTCCCATCGGGTGAGGTAGTCAGCCTCCCATTCTGACCGAAGGAAGTCATCCAGGTCTATATACTTTCCGTTCGATAGATGCAATCCGTTACGGAACCACTTTGAAAATGGGGCTGGTCAGAGAGGGTAACCCACACATTTGGCTGTATTAGAACTTACAGTTTGACCATATGCCCAGGCACTGAAGGCGCGAGCAAAGGCGCGAATACCGTGGGAAGGTGTCGTAGTGTAATGTCCATCGTGAAAGTCTTTCGAGGCAGTAAGAGCCGCTTTAGGGCCTTCAAGGAAGCTGTGTATATGTCTGAGATCTGAAGGACAGACGAATCACAAGTAGTAGTATTCGCTCACCAGATGTTATGAGGACTTGTACGCGCTGAACCGCAGAGTGCGATAAATCTACCCGAATCAGCAAATTCCCTTCTACTTGCAGACATGCAGAGCATACCTGTCAACATAATCAGGGTACATGACTGGCCAGTGGTAAGCCTGCCGAAATGGAATTCAGCAACAAGTGTCGATGTGATTCGTCACAATGCTGTACCTGTTGAGCACCCATGGAGAAGCCGATGACGCAGAATATCTTTGAGATCTTCAGCTCTTTTGTAAGAACAGCATACTGGGCACGACTATCAACCGGATGCTGTTAGTTACGACAAGGGGTTCATTCGGCAACACTCACATATTGTCTTCGTAGGTGACCACAGGGAAATAGGGGCCGTTGTACGGGACAGGCTGAAGCTCTTTCAGCGTCCAGCAGGAACATAAAGACTTTGTTTACTAACCGTATTCGATGGAGAGGAGGACTGGAGATTGCGTGAGCGATCGGAATGATTTGTAGGAGAGTACTTACTTCGCCATTGGAAAAGAGCGCGAGAGTCACGATGAAGTATTTGCTTGGGTTCAATGCCTAAAGAAACCAACTACTTTAGCAGCAGAACTTACGAGGGCATCCGACGGGCCAGCCGTGATGGAGTGGTTACCTTATCCTCCCCGATCATATACAGTTGATCTTCTAGACAGTCAGTATAGAATCCTAGCGACGCTGTTGAGGAGCTTACCGTCTAGTTTACCACCGTAGCAGGTTGGGAACACTATGCAAGGATTCTTAGGATCTCCGTATGTTTTATAGGCAGTAATGGCATCGGGTAGTGTCCCTCCTGTGAGGGCAAATCGCCCATGGCGATAGTATTTGGTTGCTGAATGGAGCTCCGACATGGCTGGCCTAAAATGTTGGGTAGGAGAGGTTAGGCGGGTTGAACGCTTAGAGAACACAATATATCGTAGGCCACCTATATATAGGATCGTTCTCACACCTCGATCCCACATCATGAGGTGCTCAGGAGGTTGTCTGATGCATATTGGTGACTCGGTATCATGATCTATCGTGACTAAGACATGACTAAGTGATTACAGATGAGTGCGAATAATTCTTACCTGAAGGAGGCGATGAAGAAGGTTTGAGTTTCTCTGAGTAGCAAAATTGAACGCATGAGACAAGATAATGCTCGATACTCACCGCGCACGGATCTGCTTCAGGCGGGCTGTATGGTGCCCAAGACACGCAGCTATCCATTTCTGAAGCTCAGAGCAGACAATATACCGATCGAAGCTCTCAAATTACAGTCAACGCCTGCGCATACGAACTTGAAGAAACCCAACTTGAACTTAGAACTTGCCCAGGCCCAACGCGGTCAGAATTGGAAGCTTAAATCCAAGCGCCCGTGATGTGTGCGGGCGTCTGCATCTCAGGAGCGCTTCCGGGTATAGCCGTAGAACTGTAACAGTTTTTCTCACAATCCTGAATCAGGCAAGTGCGTCTTTGCCCCCTCATCGACACCGACCGCCACCGCAAGAATGGGCTGTACGTCGTCCTGCTCGCCGATTTCTGCAATGTCGACCTCGTTATTGACATCTTTGTCCAGCCAACAAACCTCGTGGATTGCAAGCAGCGCGTAAGCTTCGCACCGACCGCCGTTCCAACCGCTGGGTGAGTCCCCTTCACTCGTGCCCAGGAGCAAGGTCTCTCATCACTGCATGGCTTGAACCCTCTGTTGTCATAAAAATGTAGGCGGACAAATCATACAAGAAGCGTGCTCTTGGCAACTTCTACAAAACCTCTCCCACTGGAGGTTCCTCACACGCAAAGGGAATCGTTCTTGAGAAGGTTGGCGTTGAGGCCAAGCAGCCCAACTCCGCTATCCGCAAGTGTGTGCGTGTTCAGCTCATCAAGAACGGAAAGAAGGTCACCGCCTTCGTTCCCGTAAGTGAATCCCCCAACTAGCCCTACTGGCCTTTGATCGTGCGATAGCGACAATTACTTGTGCGCTTGCGTTCGGTTCAGGGCTGGTCGGGCCCATCCCGATATATGAAGGTGCTAATCACATATCGCGTAGAACGATGGTTGCTTGAACTTCGTCGATGAGAACGACGAAGTCCTTATCTCCGGTTTCGGTCGCCGTGGTAAGGCCAAGGGTGATATTCCCGGTGTCCGTTTCAAGGTTGTGAAGGTCTCGGGTGTCGGTTTGCTTGCTCTGTGGAAGGAGAAGAAGGTGCGTCTTCACTATCCCCTAAATCGTGCTTTCCGCTGATTTATACTCTCATCCTCGTAGGAGAAGCCCCGATCATAAGCAATGAAATTTCGTCGCTTTCTCTTCCCTACCTTGCATTGCACGACGCTCTTTGTTGTGGTCTACCCATGTGATGATATGCTTGTACCGCCATGCCCTGCCGTTCTGAATACACACGCATAAGCCCAATGTGCAAAATGGGCAGTGTATGCTCGCTCTTCGTGTATATTATCGCCGTCGCAAGTGTGCTGAACTGTATCAATTGCAGTTGATCTTGCTCGAATGGCTCTTGTCAGTGTGGTATTCCCTCGTCCAGCTCACAGGATCAGTCAAATTAAAGTGCTATACTTACATTACATGGAACGTGTGTCGTATCGGTAAAGAACCTGGTTGGATTCTCTTACTATGTGTGCGCAGCACCTCGAACCTTTGGGTAAGAATTATCCACCGACATGTAGTACGCGAGGTTGTGGCGACGACTAGGGGCGATCTTTACATGCGAAGGATCCACACCATCTGGTCTCAGAGTCAAGACGTAGGTAATCTCTAGCCCTTACTATGAGTGTAAGACTATATCACACGGTGTCTCTCCTGGCTTGCATCGCGTCTGACAGCCACGTAACGCAGTCTACTTATGAGAGATTAGGAGGCATTTCAGGAGTCATCAGGTACGAACGCCGTCTGCTTGGCCCAGTGTCATAACTACACGCCGTGAATATTCGGGAGTCACATTAAGTAATGATTAAGAACAGAAATTTACACAACACTGGGCTCTGATAGTAGTTACTGTGTACAGAGTTCTACTTGGGCGGATCGTATTCCAACTGGATAGCGATTTCCTCTCTGTTCTTGACTAGGGCACCGAACTCCTGTTCTACCAGCGCCGTGAATAATCCACGTTGGAAAGGAGGGCCATTGAATAGATAGACGATACAAAACATCGCCTTCACGCTGCGAAGCGCGGGGAACTGGTCCTTACTCGAAAGCAGCTTGGCGAGACCCGCGAGTCCGGGCAATTCGGGACTGGCCTCGTCGATGATTATGCCCTCCACATCCACGTCCAAAACTATGGATGTCAATGCTTTGGAGGTGATGGACGATAAGGCGGAGGCGGCGTAGTTGGGCACGGTCAACGCGAGAAGGCGGAAGGTAAGCGTTTCGATGTTGGTGCACGGGGACAAATCGGGAAACACGTAGTAAAATCTGCTATAGTCACCCTTAAAATGAAAAGGAGACGTATGACTTATTAGCGTGGTGAGTTCGCTGGCTGCAGCACTATGGTCACGCACCTGTTCTGCACTCCGCGTCAACCCCTCCGGGCTCAGGGAGAGTGTTCGAAGGTTAGAAGCGGCCAGTTCCAGGACATTACACCTCAAGCGACTTGCTAAAGGCCGAATATAATGATAGGCATACTCCAGCGACAGGCAAATACCGCTTTCCTGTGCTGTCCGGAGCCATGCAAGAATGGTATTCGGCAAGCAGCCAGAAGCGACAGTGCAGTGGTAATTACTGTGTAGTATGGACACTTGTTGAAGTGAGAAAGGGACAGGGCATTCGCATGTTCTTGACGATGTAAGCTGGGTACTCCCGATGCGCAGCACTCTCAGAGAGGAGAACCGGGAGATAAACTGGATTGCGTCGGCAGGATGAGTGAACGGAAGAAGCTCGCAATGTACCCGCGTAAGTTGTTTCGCACAAAGCTCTAAGAAGGCCAAGAATTCGGGCACTTGCAGCCAGCTTAAGAAACCACGCGGCCCGTGCCAGTCGATTAACAAGATCCTGGGGAACGTCCATACTTGCCCATCGAACGGCGTTGCTTGCTTCTCCGCCCCGGCGGCCGCTGAGACGTAGAAAGGCAGGATTCGTTTGTACGTCGGCCGATTTACTTCCACCACGCGATGAATGAGTTGCTGGGCACTACGCCTCCACTGGCCGCGGGCAACGAGGGCGAAGGACCTAAGATCGGCCTTATATTCATCTTCTGATTCGCAATCAAGCTGCTGGATAATGCTGTGGATAATATCGTCTGGGAATCGTGGTAAGGCCTTTATATGCATAGAGCGTTCAATCAGCATGTAGTCATCGAACCTGAGTTACATGAGCACTGGCACATACCGGAGCGGCGCTGTCTACGACGTTTGAATTCTCTCTAAGCAAACTCATTGGGGAAGTCCCATGAGCTTGCAAATGGTGGTAGATAGCGAGTAGCGTCGAGAGTGAGATAATGAGCGACAAGGGAATTCGACTCGGAATAAGGTCGCCAACCTTTTATACTACAGCGGCCGCAGGAGAGAGCCACGTGACATCAGGGAAAAGGCCAGACACGTGTACTTGGTATACGACGTTATGACCAGGCCACAAACAACGCGGTATTCGGGTCATGGCCACCACATCAGATACGTTGTCATGGCCGTGTGCAAAATAGCGTAATCAGCGCAGAATCCGATATTTTTCAGCTTGAATGCAATTGCGGGCTTACTAGTAGAATGGCCCAATATCGTAGATACCGCTAACGCGGCCTTCGGGGCGACTTTTGATTGTATTTGAAGATAGACCTGTGTTTCATTTCCTGTCGTCCGGATGCCACGTCGATGTTCGTGGGGTAAGCAGTGATGATATCATTCGTCCATAGTCGACATCCAATTGGACTTTTCATCGTTGGCATCATGCTAAAGTCTCTGCGATTCGCATGCTATGGCGATAAGTAACTGTATATGGTTCGCCAGTGCTATGACCTTGGATGAAGGTACTCCGGCTGTACTTGGAGTCAAACAGCCCAGGAAATCATGACTTAGGTCCAGGATATTTAATGTGTGGAGTGTCTATTTATCACGTTGCACACAATTCATGAGATGTAAAAATGGCACTCTTACCTAGGAGCGACGAAATTTGGATGCAGTGTGTCGGCGTGCAAGTTGACTATGCACACTGACAGGCGCGCGAGCCGGTCAGAATTTACGCTTGTTTGCACATCAAACTGCCGGCATGCAACGATAACATATCCCGGGTCGAACGTTCAACGTCGAGGCCTTGAGGACTGGGTACGGATTGGCGAACGTAGAGCCAGATTTAGTTTGAAACATAATACAACACAAACATAAATTCTCCTGCTAGTAACAGGCGATACAACTAGCATTCTACTTGCTCTGCCAGCACAGTAGCGATATGCAGTTAAACCTTGAGTCAAGCGATATGAGGATGACTATTATGTTAGGCATTCATGTCATCGTCATCGTCCTCGTTCTCACCCTCGTCCTCATCTTCGGGCAGCTCCTGCTGAAACTCCGACTTCACCTCGACTTCCTTCCTCGCCCGTACCAAGTCATCGAATTCCCTTGATAGCAGCCCTCTAATGATGTCCTGTCTAGCAGCAAACGTCTGATCCTCAGCGCAAATCCAGATCGAGAAGTTGAGATTACGAAGAGCAGGGAAGAGATCTGCGCGGGAAAACAGGTTGCCAAGGCCGTCTAAACCCGGGAAGAAGGCTTGTCCAATAATATCTCTATTCTCCACATCCGCCATGAACTCGATGGAGGTCAAGACTTTGGAGGTCACGGAGGATAAAGTGAAGCGGGCGTAGTCTGGAACATACAAAGCGTAGTTGTGGAAGGAGAGCTCTTCGAGTTGGGTACACTGTGACAGCTCCGGGAATGCAGCGCCTTCATAATTAGGACCATTGTCAACGTCGAACTGTAGAAGAAAAAGCGCACGGTTTCTTAGTATTTGCGACTTATAAGAGAGACACAAAGGGCTACGTACCGGATCCATATTATCATCATGTAAACTTTCTTCATCTACTTCGAGTATAAGGTTATGGATATTGCCAGCAACGAAATCTAGGGAGTTGCACAACGAGTCCTTGGACTTAGAAAATGGAAAGGCGTAGTGAAGTGACACG
Organism: Irpex sp. M6601; assembly: GCA_037039805.1. Taxonomy (NCBI): domain Eukaryota; kingdom Fungi; phylum Basidiomycota; class Agaricomycetes; order Polyporales; family Irpicaceae; genus Irpex; species Irpex sp. M6601. The sequence continues at coordinate 34,120 of JAXQGN010000139.1, read as the reverse complement.
CGGGTGTTGTTGTCTGGCGCGTCGCGTAGCCATTTCGCGAAGTCTCTAATCAGGCACTGGCCAGTGGGGGCGCAGCAGTCATTCCACTGCGTCAGGCTCACTTGTCGGAGCGAGCGCGGGACAAGTTGCTCGCATGGTTGCAAGCCTGAGTAGGGTGGCAATGCCTTGTCGCGGCTGTCCGAGAGAGAAACTGCCTTAAGGGATGGAAAACGACAGATGACCTGGAGAGCGTCGTCCAGCCGAGTGAACTGGTGAAATTCTATGTCGACCTCCGCGATACTTTCTCCGCATCGATCCACAAAGATACGGAATTCGGGTACTTGCAACCAGCTCGAGACACCAGCAGGCGGGGCAGTGAAAAATCTCACTATCCTGGGGAATCTCCATATCTCTCCATCGAATGGTGTTCCGCGCTCGTGCGAGCAGTACTTGGATAAGACGGTCTTGTAAGTTTTCACGTCGACCACGATTAGTCGATGGATGAGCTGCTGAGCATGAAACCTCCATCCACGAGCGACAAGAGCGCAAGATGCCAATTGCTCCTTGCATGATGGAGAGAAATTATCTGCGAACTGGTGCATGATCTCGTAGATGATATCAGCGGGCAGGTTGGCCACCTGCAGCAAAGTCTTCAACACACAGCAAAACTATGACGAATAACGACAGCGTACCTGACTATGGGTGTGCGCATTCGCGACGACAAGGTCTGTATCTTCTTCGAGGTTCATTGAGGCGTCCTGAACCACAGTGATGACGAGGTTGGTGGTGGGTGAGGTTGAAGATGAAGGTAAGAGGCCAAAAGGATGAACACCCATTTTTATCTCCCGGTAGCCGAAGGAGTCTGCACGTGGCATCAAAACCTGTACGATATTATTCCCAGGCCATAGAAAGACTACGGTCAGGCCAAAGCTACATACCAATGAATGAGTCGGCACGATCGATGCCTTTGGACATAGCTGTGCATAGTATAGTATGCTCATGCTGGATTTCCCGATGTCGTCGATGTGTACTTTGAAGGGGCGGAACATGATCTCTTCACGACATCATTCCAGTCACGATGCATGTCCTGCAAGATTGCGTTGTCTTCAAAGCCATGTTTGTGGTGAACAGTATTCATCGCTGACAGCTGAGATCTGTGGTACATTTACTTGGATCTGCTACGGCCAGGGTATAAGCTCATACCCGAACCGTTTATTGATGCTTTTATACAAATGAGAGGGATGCCCAGTACAAATAACAGGTACCAACGAACCTAAAGTGGAGTACTAGCTCCTTGACACCTTGCAGGACCCCGCGATGCCCCTTTAGTCGGTCAATGCATCAATTCCCATGGCATGCTTGTCTGCTCATGCAAGCTTTCTAATACGGTAGCGTCCTTGCTAGAGCCCGTCAATGGATATGGTAAAGCCTGTATCTTCTGCTTTTCTATCTAGTAAGCCAGATTGATGCCCCCGGTTCACCTGTATGCTGGTGACGAGACTTATAAGTACAAACAACGGAGCGACGTCCTCTCCTGTCAACTGTACAAATGAGATATCAGGATCACATACACGTAGCGGATGTACCAGAGCGGTGAGTCTCGGTCTTCAATCTATCATGGTCGTGGAGTACCCGAGAGACTTTGCACAAGCGATCGGTACCAGAGTGTCTTGTGTGCTTGTTGGCCCAACATGATGATTCAAATGTCGGTTTCCAGCTCAGACAAGGAAGCATCAGTCGACCATCGACGACTCGCATGCTGCATATTAGCCACTGGCACGTAGGGGACGACTGCAGAATTTAGTTAGTAAAGTATCGTACTACAAAGCACTCCGATTGTAGAATAATACCTGATCGAGATTTTTTCTTGCCTAGGATTGAACTATGCTTTTGTGCTTTCATCCCGCTCGCTGGTAGTTGAACAATAGTAAATTTGGAAGAGGATTCTGACAGTCGGACTGTTTATTGTCAATCAAGTTCCACCGGTACCTCTCCTCGTACGCGTCCAAGAAGGGATATACTTGAGGAGGCCTATTGTTCTATACATCTTGTATCGGGCTTGGGGCTTGCAGCGGTTCTCCGAGGGTGCAGCTAGTGGTATGATGGGAATGGTCGTGCCAGGCTGGTAAGTCGGTGCCTCGCGTTCAAATTTCACAAAGAATAAAGTCATCGCAGTCGTAGTAGCCAGTGTGACGTATAATGATACGGTTGAGTACATCCGTGGTTGTGTCAAGAATGCATGCTCTCTGCGGTTGCCATAAGCTCGGGGTAGCGACTTTCAAGTTAACGTGGCAGTGACGCTGAACTCGAGCTCCTTGCCAGTAAGTAGTTTCAAGTTGCTCGAGCGCTAGTGAGGCCCGGCTTTGCACTCAGACTAGGACGTACCGTTCATAAACTACAAAGTTCAATAAGTAGTACACTCTGTGTTCTAAGGGGATATAAATTGGTGCGCAGTTCTACTTTTAACGACAAACTTGGTTGTAGCATCAGAAATTGTGATGAACATCTACTATTCTATCATCGCAAGTACTAGTGTACGTCCAAGTACGAGGCTCATCCTCCCAGATGCTGTACACAGATACCCGGAGATAATGCCATCCCATGTTAAAACGGGTACTACACATCCCAGCCTGTATCTTGTGCATAAGATAGCGTCCCAGCAGTGCTTTGCTCGCTTCTACGCCAAAGCCTCTCATGACGGAGAAACCAAGCAGTTGAAGGGAAGGGAATCTGTCCTTCTGGCGCAGAACGTTGAAGAGGCCTTCAAAGTCAAAGATACTCAGGTCGGCCGCTTCGTCCGTCGTGACCGATATACGAAGAACGACTGACTCCAACATTTTGGAGGTTGCAGATGAGAGAATGGGGACGATGTGAGTCGCAGGAATGTCGTCTTCGGCACCGCCAACCCAGAGGAGCCTGAGCTTAGAATTATTCGAGAGATCAAGTATGGTGGCCTCCTTATCATCTGAAAAAAATCGCGGGATGAGTGAACGGAGGAGACGATCAGATTAATAGCATACCAAGCTCTGGAGCACTAGGTCCAAGGTCGAGGCTGGTCAACTTCGACCCAAGCAGGCTAACTGCGGTAGCGGAAGACTTGCTATATAATCCTTGAGTGTGGAAAGGGAACGCGAGTGTCAGGGAGAAATCGTCGTCGGGAATATCGGTCAACCATCTGGCGAGAGACAGTAAATCACAACTCTCGTGAAAGCCTCCGTCCGGTCGGAATACCACTTTCATCTGACGCAAATACGGCGGGACCGTGGTAGAGACATGCCCGTTTCCAACAGGTTGAACTTCCACTTCTTGCAGGGCATCATTCCACCAACAGTGGTCGAGTTCGGCGCTCTCCACCGATGGGAATTGCGAGAGGAACGTAGAAATATAGCTGAACCGCGGAAAGGTGCAGTTCGACATGATGACAGTGCGTATGCCTTGACCACAATGCTTCGCGAATCGCTGTATCGCTTGCGATTGGAACCACATATCTTCCTCTTGCACAGCGCCGATATAGAGCACCTTTGGATACCGACATACGACCTTCGCGCACTGCTGTCCATCCGAGTCGTCGTGCGTGTAATCTAGGTATGGGAGTAGCCTGCGCTCGGCGCAGAATTCGTCGAGATACACGAGACTATGTAAGGCCCGCTGAGCGCCGTGCACCCATTTGCGGCCTACAAGGGCGCAGGCGAGCAGCTGATTGTACGTCTTGCGGTTGTTTTGGCCAGCGACAGGACGGTCAAGTTGCTCGATGATGAGGTCGATGATATCTGAGGGGCATCTGTTTATGCCGGTCTAGCGAGGTCTTCGTTAGTGGGTCTCAGGCGGAGATCGTAGTGATGGTCTTCTACGTACCTGTTCAACCACAGATGCGGCACGAGTCGTTATAGAACTCATAGTCAGTTAATTCGACAGGAAAGTGGAGATGCGGATAGTCGATATTGATGATGCAGCGTGCACAACTTTTATACCGCACGAGTACATATGGCCAACGGGCCATGAGTTACGAGTCTTGAGTCCAACCGTCAAAGACATCGCCGAGGCCAAGGCTGGCTGTCAATAGCAGAAGACTCCGATACGGGCCATCCATGCAGGAAGGCCATCAGGTCAAAGGCAACGTTTTGGCTGGGCCTTTTGTGACCAAGTTCGGTTAGTCAAGCTGACCATTGCCGCTAACAACTGTGGAGAACTGTGTCAGTAGCTGTAAACGGAGGAAATTCACGAGTACGTACTCTGCGTAGAGCGTGAGCATATAATTGGTTGAGATTATCTCAGTTCCTAAATAGCGATTTGAGATTAGTTTGTCGACGGGAGATGCCCACCTTGCTTAGCACATTCGCAGATTCTTTCACACCGAAGACATGAACGTTCGCATTCCTCTACATTGCCACCAAGCAGATCTCCCAAATACAACTTCTACGACAATTACAATGCTACTCGAGCGCTCACCAACAGCCTGCACCGCCATTCATCAACCCAAAAGGGGAGAAAAGCGAATACAGGACCGAAGGGAGGCATGCATCAAGAACAAAGGAACAGACGAAAGGCTGTACGAGGGAAGGTGCTACGAAGGCGGAGTCGTGTGGGGAGGGATATGCGCGTTCCTAGTGGATATGGAGGATAATCAAAAGGAAACCGAGACCTAGATGAAGACCGAACGTGGTATCGAAGAATGCAGAAAGACGACCTGAACCCCAGACAATAAATTAAGGTGAAGAACGGACGGATGTTTTAGTATGGGCCGACGGTGATCAAGGGCGGTTGTATTGAGCCCAAGTCCCACGTGCTCAGATCGACGTCGAGCGACGGTGAGAAATCGACGGCGTTGAGGTTAACATCCAGTGTCTTCATGTCTGGGTGGACATCGGGGAGCATGTCCAAAAGTCTCTGCATCTCCTGTTCGCCCTCCCAATCCAAAGTCGACGGCGTCAACGCTTGCGATTTAGGGGAGGATTCTTCGTCGCTGGTAGTATTGATAGGCAGAGGCGCGGACGAGAGTAGCGGTGAAGGCGCGAGGATCTCACGGAGGAGGTTCTCCATCGCACTCTCGTCGACGGGGGAAGCTGCCGACGAAGTTTCGCTGAAGCTGAGTTGGGGGGTCGATGGGGAAGGGGAAGGGCTGAGCTCGAGTTCAAGTTGATTTGTTGCGAATCCACCCGCTGCAGGGACACCGAAGATAAAAGAGGGGCATCGGTGGTCGCCACCCGTGCTAGGTGGCGAGTGGAATCGAACTCGTCAAACTCGTTCCCATGTGAGCTCGAGTGTGAGGGGGCCGGTGAGGGCGGGAATATAGGTTGTGCTGGCGAGGCGGTTAGGGGGAGGGATGCCGGGCACGATGAGGCAGTTACTGATGGTGGATGGGGGACGGCGAGGGGAAGACCAGAGGCTGCTAGAGCCTTGATCACTGCGTCCCAACCTTGCTCAAGGGTCTTGATTCGCTCTCTGAGTTCCTGGTTCTCTTTCTCTCGGGCAATATCGACTGATCGTTGTGAGTGTTCCTGAACAGCAAGAATACCGCTGCCAGCCCTTAGTTGTCGGTTCTCCTCCTCGAGCTCGGCTACGCGACGCTCAAGGTAAGAAAACTGGGCTTTCCTCCGATCTCTGGAGTTCTGGGCGGCGATACGGTTGCGGTGTGCGCGGGCCTCCTTGCGTTCTTCAGGAGTGACTTCTGAACGTGAACGCTTGCGTGGTGGGTAGTCTGCGGTGGACGTGGAGGCGGCGGGCGACGGTGCTGATTCGGGTGTTCCGGGGAATTGCTCGACGGCGAAAGCGTCGTCTGCTGATCGTTTCGTGGTGGACATGGCTTGAGAGACAACGTTGAGAGTACGTGGAAGAGAGAGTCAAGAATTGAGCTGGTCTTGTATGGGATGAAGTAAACTGCGGTCGTACGTGGAGGCAGGAGGAAAGAATGATAACTCGCAACTTTCGCTGCGGCCACGTATTTGACACGTCTGCTCTCGGACTTTGCCGAACACCGCCCTCCTCCCCTCTTGACGCTCTCAGGCTCCTTTGTTACTGCCCCCGACATGCAGGCTGAGATTTTCATAATTTCACCGATAGTTCTACAGGAACTCACGACAACAGAAGGTTCTGGTATGCCATTTGCATTCGCGGCCGCGGTCGCAATGGCCAGTAATTAATCAAGCGCTCGTGGCGCAGAATGAGGCAGCGAACCACCCACAGTCCATTATCAGCCTGCGTATGTCTATGATCACAAGGACGACAACGCCCGCAGTTTATTGCGAAAACAGACCCGCCCTCCCCGGAGACAGGTCCTCCTGATCTATTCCTCCATCTTATCTCCGTCCCCACGGTCAAATGCTGCTCCCTCCTGCCACAGCTCACTCCATCGCGGGTACACCCGCTTGTACAACGCCATGCACACCGTGTCCATCTGGGAAATCTGCCCGTCAAAGTGAGCCTTGAAATACCCGTGGGTACCCAGGGATTCTCGGATGTGCCCAGTACGCCCGAGCTTCGTGTGAAGCTGTATCGGCTTGTAGTAGTTGACATCATCTGCATGCAACCTCGGTCAGTCATCGTGGGTTCACAACAAAAATAACCGTGTAAGATGCTCACCGCGGTTGAAGAACATGTATCGCACGGTTGCGGTCTTCCTGTGCACCTTGAAGGGATGTCCGCTTAGAACAATGCGCTTCGCGATAATGCGGGTGGTGTCTGTGTTCAGGAAACTACCCATCGCGACCAGCTCGGGAGCTTTACCATGACAAAAGCGAAAGAGGCCCTTAGTACGGAATATTCTTCGACATACAATTACTCCGACATACCTTGAGGGTCGGCGGTTTCTCTGAGCAGAACACACGGTTGTGAGCCGAAGATGATGGGACCGTATGTGGTCGCGACACTCGTGACACCGTGCCTGAGGTACCGCTCGAACTTGTGGACATTGTTTGCCCCTTTCCCACCGCCCCGAGTATGCTGGCTATAGATAGGGTTGATTTTGAGCCTCCGAGGCCCGACACAAAGAATTAGCGGATCCTATATATCATTGAGTTCTCGTCTGATGAAGCTTGGCCTTGAACTGCGTACCTTTGAACGCACAGACCCATCGTATTCGGTATTCCGCTGCACAGTAAAGTTCAAGACTGACTTCTTGTGCTCGTGCTGCAGAAGTCCGAACATGATGAACGGATGATGAGGAGCCCCTGAGACCTCCTCTGGTACATCTTTCAAGTAGACTGTCACCCGAGTCCCAGGCTATTACAAGCAACGACGATGAGCGAAGTATTTACGAGGATGTAGACGTTCAAAACGCACAGCTACTGCGGCACTATCATCTTCAGCACGACGCCTGACAGCCCGTTCCGTACGCTTAAAATCTTCGAACTGGAAAATCCGCGCATAATCTCTTGGGAGATTTTCGTACGGATCCCAGGGACTTGTCCGGAACGATCGCAGACCGCGGTACCGCTGGAAGCGTGTTCGTGCGGGGACATCCATAGGCGTATCGATCTCGTCAGGGAACTGAAGATCGTCTTCCTCTTCTCTTTTTCGGTCCCGCCATGTCTGTAGCCTATGCAATAGATTGATTAGTAAGCGTGAGTTACAGCGATACCGCATTATGATACACGTACTGTTCTTCTTCCTCCTCTGCATCGAGATCTTCAAAGGCAACTGTCCTTCGTCCATCAGTCTCCATTTCTGTGTCATCATCGTCTTGTTCAACCAAGTCCTCCATCTCCTCCTCTTCCTCCATCCCGGCTTCTCCGTCTTCGTGAACGCCGTCACCGTCCTCCTCCTCGTCCTCACTCTCGTCCACTATCCAAGCCGCCTGATACTCGCTCGTACCCTTCGGCACTCTCCTCACCGCCTTCGGAGTAGTACCAATCTTAGCATCAGGGATCTCTCCGCCAAATGTAGATCCGTTCGAATGCCCGTTCATCTCCTCTTCCGTAGGCCATGTCTGCTCGTTCGCCATATCGTCGGGATCGTTACTTGAGACCAGAGAGTCGGCATCGTCAGCAGTAGGCTCGGCCAAAAGCGAGGACTCGACAGCCATCGCATTTTCTGTCCCCGACTTTGCGCGTCGAGGAAGGGCGGCAGAAATTATCTAAATAAAAAGTCAGATGACAACATCGTGAATTCTGTAAACATAACACACCCTAGAAATCTGATAGTCTCCGTAGTTTGGTAGATGCACGAGACGGTTGGCGGAAAGCGCTGTGCCTCGAACAACACCCGTAACAGCTAGTGTGCCTTCAGACCACTCCAAATTCTCTGCAAGGAGATACGATCTCCCATCCCTCCATTTCGCCTCCTCCGGCTTTCCCTCACAAAGACTGCGTAATGCGTTCAGCTTCTCCGAACTCGTGTGCAGATCGTATACACGACTCTGACTGGGGACGAAGTACTGGATGAAGGAGAGCAGAGATTTGAGGATGCCAGACTTTGCCTTGGGGTCGATGGGAGAGGGAGACGCAACGACTGTGAGAACTTCCGGTAGGCCTTGTGCTTGTAACGCTCGTAGGAGGGTATCACCCCATGTATCGACCTCGATTTCCGATGAAAGGGCGAACACAACATAATCGGCAACTTTGCACGCATCCAAAGCCGCGTACAGTTTCCTATACGGTAGAGAGATGAACTGGAGGGATGTTTTGAAGCGTTCTGCTCTACGAGGCGACCATACAAGAACCTGTTAGTCAATACATGTCTCACGTGAAGCGAATGGCTACGCACCTTAATCGCCAAACCCCACTCTCAGGACAGTCATTGGTCTGTGTGTCGAGGGATTCCGCAAAAGAAGTTGCAACACTGCGTGCATCAACGTCCGGGGTCAAAGGTACGATGGCCACTATCCGAGGAGCACCGTCCGCGCCATTGAAGATGCGGGTCGCCGAAACGAGGGCTTGACGCTTTTGTGCTTGAACTTGTCTCGCCTGGTTCTTCCTGTTTAGTCTGTTTTGCGCAGCAAGAGCTGAAGTGGGAGATGATTTTATGGGTTGACGATTGAGTTTTCCTGTGATCAGACATTGGGTAAGCCACAGTCTGAGCATCGAGATAGGCAGCGGAAGCCCAATCTGCGCAGAAGAGACTTTATATAATACGCACCTTTCGCAGCCTCCTTCAAAGACCCTTTGGTGGCATGTTTCGACTTGAAGCCTTTATTTTTCTATATAGACCAGGATGAGAATCGGCGAGCACCCGAAGAAGGACCTTTCTTACTTGCTTGAGCGTAGGCCTATGGTGGTGCGTTGCTTGCATTGCAATATTAAGACCCAATTAAATTTTCGTATTAGATCTTCTTGAAGAATACAAGCATGAGTCTGGTCAACGGTGTCGAAGTACACTTCTAACCAGCAGTACTGCAGATCGAGAGATATGCATATCCAAGCGCCCATAGAAATTTCAGGATCTAGATTAGATCAAATACCCACGTGGCCAGCGAGCCCATTGCCGCGGCGTCGAAATGCGTAAGGTCTTTCAACTGGAACCACTCTGTTCTCCAGACCGACTCAAGACCAACTGATCGTTTCTCGCTTTTGTATCATCAGAGGCCGTCTTGAACTCTACCTACAACGTCCTTCCATCGAGTACAAACAGTTTCCATCGAGTAAACGAATCGTTAGCTCCCAAAGCTGCCACACGCCCCAAACCATCGCATTCATCTCTGCTCAGCCGAAGTCCTTGTATCATGTCCGTTGCCACTCAATTCGGCCCACCATTTGACGACGAAGACGCGGACCTCGTCATTCGCTCCAGCGACAAAGTCGAGTTCCGCGTCTTTAAACTCTTCCTCCGAAAGGGCTCTTCCGTCTTTGAGGGTATGTTCACACTCCCACCTTACGACACAGAGAGCGCCGTGCCCGCAGTCGACGTATCCGAAAATGGCCAGGTCATGGCACAGCTCCTCCGGCTGTGCTACCCACTCCTCGACCCCCTTGTGACATCGCTCGACGAGGCCAGAATCCTGCTCACTGCATGCCAAAAGTATGAGATGGAGATACCCGCTGTTAGGTTAGTGGGTATCATATCTCGAACCCTTTTGGCAACGCACCCGTTCCAAGTCTATGTCCTTGCATGCGGAGCTCGTGCCACAGAGGAAGCACGGGTTGCAGCGTTCAGCTGCCTTTCTATACCACTTGCCGACATCATTCACATGGATACCCCTGATGCACGGGATGTATCGATGATGGCATACAGAAATCTTTTACGATACCACGATACGTGCCGCGAGGCTACAGTCGCAGTGTTATCCCAACGATCTGGAGTCTATAGAAGCTTTCCCTGGCTGGGGGTACAAGTGTCGGACACGTACTGTTGGGCGCATGGGTGCGGCTCGACAACTAATTATATTGATGTTCTACTCGCGAATCAAGCCTGGAAGAGATTTGCTCCTTGGTTCTGCGAGCTTATAGATTCAATCATCGCTCATCTCCAACACAAGGCTGCCCCCATGTCTCCGAAGTTATTCGAATTCATCGATCCTCCAAAACACAAGATGTGTGACGCTTGCAAAAGCGGATATGCCATCAGTCTTTACCGCTTCTTCAGCCTCTTAGACGAAGAGCTAAAGCGACGTGTCAAAGCCGTAAGTACACGCACTCGTCGACCGTACAGAGGTACTGAATCGCTTCTTCTAGGTTGAATTCAACGTGATCTTCTGATATCACGGTGAATGTTCGCTGGAGGAAAGTATATCATTGGTAGGTTTCACGCGATTTTATCAAACAATTCGCTCGCAAGGGCGGCGACTCTCAGCGTACATGACCCGAGGGGGCAGTTTTGTTCTTAGGCTGGGAATGTATCGTCGATCTATCTGGGAAAGACAACTTGAATACTGAATCGTAAGAATGTAATTCTATTCTTTTTGATATTGCTTCATCGGGCCACAACCTCGCATTCGGAGATGACTATACCGTTGTTGATTCTACTGCAACAAGAATTCAAAGTTGGTATGCCACACAACACCCAAGGCCCTTCCGCGATAGAGTGACGGATCGTAGCTACTGGAGCTTGGAAGGTATGCAGCATCCTACACTGTCCGTGGAGATATAAGTTTATCTGAAGTTTTTCTCTCCGTAGCAGGGCATCCCTAGCTGTGCATCCTCCATGGCTAATAAGCGCTTCACGTACGATACACGGATGTTAACCTCCCGTGACTTCGTACCTTGAACTCAAAATCGCAAATGCAGCGCTGATGAAATTGCTGTAAGTCAGTTGACTGAATCTGAAGGCAACTGAGCCTCTTTAGTGGAATCAGCCTGCCAAAACAGTCATCATTTACGGCCTCGCGCTCCTTCGAGGTAGGCTGATTGCTTCTAAAGTCCCGGTAAAATCTCATTGACTTCTCCGGAACGAGTAGAGAACTGCCAAAAACGCGATTTCCGTGCGCTCGATGATGGGACATGGTGGTGGCATATGACCATGCAATAGGAATCGGCACTCGATGGTCATCTAGTAAGTCATAAGTGTCTCTCAGTAGAGCTGGGCGTGAACCTTGAGCTTCGTGATAACAGCGACATGGTTTCTAGAGCGGCCTGAAATATCCAATTCTGTGCCAGCAGCATGCTCGTGACTGCGTGCTATCAAGCTCTATAGTTTTTCGATGCCTTGCGTTTTCCTGCCTCTGCAGTGCTCTCGGCTGCTCTATATAACGTCGAGACCTTCCACACCTCGCGACAGTTGGCTTACAGGCAGTTACATCCCTCTCCACTTATCCATTTACTCTTATTCATGCCTGCCAATCCGCAGAAATTTGCGTCATCGTTCGACGACGAAGATGCAGACACCGTCATTCTCTCAAACGACAACATCGAGTTCCGTGTCTTCAAGTTTCTCCTCATGAAGGCCTCTCCTGTCTGGAGGATCATGCTCACCTTGCCCCAGCCGCCCCGTGACGAGGACCCCATACCCATCATAGAGCTGAGCGAGGATAGTCGCACCATCGCTTAGCTTCTCCGATTGTGCTATCCAGTCCCAGACCCAGCCATTCCTTCCTTCGACGAAGCTCGGGCGTTATTCGTCACATGTCAGAAGTATGACATGCAGGCGCCAAGCAAGAGGCTGCTGCAAATCGTCACTCGTACTTTCCAGGACACAGACCCATTCCGATTCTACATCCTCGCCTGTCGTGCGCGCTCGATCAAAGCAGCACGAATCGCGGCACTCTCCTGTCTGTCCATGCCACTCGAAGATATTCTTCACATGGACATCCCTGATGTTCGTGACCTGTCCATGCTAGCGTATAGAAACCTCCTTCAATACTACGACGCATGCCGCAAGGCCGCAGCCCAAGTTTTATCTTTGTGGGAGTTCACTTGGCTGAAGAAGGGCGACTTTGATAAGTATTGCTGGGCGAAACAGTGCCCTCTCAGAGATCTCAAACCGGGAGTATCTCGCGGCCGGAATGTATATATTGAAATTCAATCCGATTACGATGCAGGGAGCACCCGGCGCGTTACAGTAGAGGGTTGGTGGGTTGAGCTTATGGAGTCTATCATCGCTCAGTTGCAGCTCAAGGCTGCCCCAATGTCTCCGCAACTGTTTGATTTCATGGACCCTCCGAAGGACAAGATGTGCGATCGCTGTAAAACAGATCATGCTCGCAGCCTCTACCGGTTCTTCAACCTCTTAGACGAGGAGCTGAAACGGCGTGTCAAAGCTGTGAGTACAAGCCCTCGTCAATTATAAGAAAGAACTGACTCGTTGTTTTCAGGTCGAATTCAATGTGATCTTCTAAACTCTATGTTGAATGTTCGGAAGGGGTCGTAGGTGAGTTTCATGTGCTTTCGCGAGAAGTTTTGCTCACGGATATCGACAGCTTTCAGCGTGCTACGGGATTCATGATGCATGATTTCGAGGCATGATTTCGAAATCATTATCAGACGACACCGTAACCAATCAGACTCGGCCGTATACGACTCCCCCGCGAATTGAATTCAACCCATGGCTCCACCAACCCGGTTGCTCGACTCCTTCAGAGCCCTTTTGTATGATAGATATGTTCAAGGAATGTAGATTGAGTATCTGACCCCTCGAATGATTGCGGTATGAAAGAACTGGTACTGACCCGCCCTGTAACGCCCGTCGTGTGAACTTCTAGTCACCTTAATGTTGTCAACTTCAACTTGTACATCCATCGCTGATATCGATTTACCTTCACCGCAGTCCAACTTGAGACCTTTCGACGCAACGCAACACCAACCGTATCTCATTCAACATCATGACGACTATACCAGACACCAAGGAGTCACAGCCAATTCAGGTCCATAAACCCTTCGACGAAGAGAACGCGGATTTGATCATCCGCTCTGGCGACAACGTCCACTTTCGCGTTCATAAACTCATCCTCGGGAAAGCGTCCTCAGTATTTGCAGGCATGTTCACATTACCTTCCACGGAGGTATCCGACACAATCCAAACCGTCGAGCTTGTAGAGGACGGTGCCACTGTGCTGGGGTTCCTTCATCTTTGCTACCCCATCGGCAACCCCGAGATCGACAGTCTAGACGCAGTCAGTAGGCTGCTGGACGTATGCGACAAATACCTAGCACACGCGTTGGCGGAGAAACTGGGGAGGACCGAGTTAATGATGTTCATCGACACGGATCCATTGCGTACCTACGTCCTGGCCATGGCTTGCCGTGCAAACGCTCGAGAGGTAGCGCGCCGTGCTGCCTATGGCTGTCTCACACTACCTTTGGAGACGATGATAACCTCCAAGATGTCCGAGCTTGGCCATCTATCCACATCTTCTTATTCAAACCTGCTGGTCTATTATTGCAGTTGTCGTCAGGCAGCTGTGGCCGCTTTCACTGGCAGAAGGTTTGCATGGATGCGTTCGGAGTTCGAGTATTGCTGGTTCAGCTCGTCTCATGACCGTGACGACTGTCCGACCAGCTCCGGCGCTTGCTATGCGTACTGTTATGATAACGTATTGCCGTGGCTCACTGTACAACCAAGGCGATGGTGGTATAACATGACATCGACAATTGAAATGTACCTCGAATACAAAGCCCCTCCGCTCTCGCCGCGGCTGACGAAGAACATTCGTTTGCCAAAGCGAGCCGAAATTCAATGCGAGTATTGTAGAACGCACTTTGAAAGCGATTGGTATCGCTTCGCGGTTCACCTTGAAGAGGATATGGCCAAACGGGTTAAGGCTGTGAGTTTCCAGTCGTCTGCAGCGCTCACCGGAAAGATGCTACTTAATATTAAATTGTATCTCTGACACATCAAGGTCAAGTTGAAATTTGTCCCTTGAAGCATACACATTTGATTCAAACAAGTTTGGACGTGCTTTCAGTGAGTGCTGACTATGAGACAAACTGGTGTTCCTGCTGTGACTAAACCCAGATACATATTCTATTACTAGACGGGAAAAGTGGAGTCCAAAAAGGACATAGAGGAAGGTGTATTCCGTATATAAAACCAATCAATGCAATGTTTTCCCTTGCGCCTGGCACACTGTTGGATGTTTGAACCACAGCACCTGCCTATTCTGCACGCACACCCAAAATGCCGAACCCCCGAGCTTACGCCGGCACATCGGACCGTGCTAAATCGATGAGCTCACCGAAGTTTCAAGAATCAATTCTTGCGCGGACATAGTGAACCACCACACTCGGTCTCAAAACATGTTTCGTCTCTGTCCTGAACCTCCTCCTCCTGCTGTGCAACATAAGCTCGTGAACCAAGAACATAAAATAAGGGAAAACAGATAGATCTAGAGGAAAGAGAGACAAGGATGTCGGGAGAGTCGAACACACCAGCGACGAACGGGACGACGAACGGGACAGGGAGGACGAGCACAAACACAAACTTCCATCCCATCTTCATCGTGGTCATGGTAAGCCACTCAGTGTCGTGTGCAGACTCAAACGTTGTCTCACATGTTGCATGCAATAGGGAGTAGCAAGCACCGGCAAAACCACCCTCGCCAAAGCCCTCAACGCCCGCCTCGGGCTCCCCTACATCGAAGGCGACGACCTGCACCCCGCCTCCAATATCGACAAGATGTCCCGGGGTATACCGCTCACCGATGCCGATCGCGAGCCGTGGTTGGAGCTTATACGGACGACGGCGGAGAATATCGTGGCTGAGCAGGAGGGGAAGGCGTTGGGTGAGGCCGCTGCAGAGAGTGATGGAGGAGCGGGAGGGGAGGGAGGAGAGAAGAAGGAGAAGAGACGGTACGGGGTGATGGCGACGAGTAGCGCGTTGAAGAAGTATTATCGGGACATCTTACGCGGGACGTACAAAGGCTTCCCGCGCGTGCCCTCGCACCTGCACGCCATCGCACCCTCAAAGCTCCCTACGTACTTCATCTACATCAAAGCCGAGGAGAAGTTACTGAGAGAGCGGATGGCGAAGAGGGAGGGCCATTTTATGAAGACGAACATGCTGGATAGCCAGTTGAAGACGCTGGAGAGCCCGGAAGGGGAGGAGGGGGTTGTGGTTGTGCCGTTGGATGCGAGCACGGAGGAGCAGGTGAGGGTTGCTGTTGAGGGGTTGGAGAGGTTGGTTGGGGAGTTGAACTTTGCACCGGTGAAGGAGGGGGAGAATGGGAAGAATGAGGGGGGCGAGCCGTTAGATGTCAAGGGCGAACACATCTTATAGAGGTGTCCACTAAGTTATCCCCTTATTAATCCCTCGTACTTAGATGAATCCCCCTGCGTTTACTTTTTCGTGTTTTGTTTTGTACAATTGGGATTGACGACAACGAAGGAATTGTGATGTTGTACAAAGCAAAGAAACACGATGCGATACCGTATGTAGTCCCTACCAAAGAAACCACCTCGCGGCTCTACGACTTTGTCTCGGCCTCCTCGTCCTTCTTCGCCAGATCGTGCTTCTTGAGCAGCGCGTCGATCTCTGCCGGTCGATAGATCTTCGCCTTGGGCTGTTTCTCCGCGTCCAGTGTAAGCGTCGCGAATTCCACTACATCGCAAGCAAACACATATCTCATCAGCAAAAGCTCTACCAAACGCACAACACACAACTAAAGAACTCACATTTCTCGCTACCAAGCGTCGTACTATCCATCGTCTTGCTCATCACCTTCAAAACAAGCGCGATCGCCTCCTCCAGCGTGATATCATCTTTATATTCCTGCTTCAGCAGACTCTGCGCCGTCCCGTTGTTCGCGCCGATGCTCGTTGCCTTCCAGCCCGAGTAGTTCCCTGACGGGTCGGAGTGGTAGAGTTGGAAGTTGTAGTGCACGTCGTAGCCGGCGTAGAGGAGGGACACGCCGAATGGTCGTAGACCTAATCATAGCGAGCATCGTTAGTAGGCTCACTCGAATTTAAAGCCGGTGGAGTTGGTAAGTACCTCCGTACTGTGTGTATCCCTGCTTCAAATCGCATAGTCTCTGCGCGAGCTGTTCGACCGGGATCTCTTCATTGTACGAAAATAAATGTTGCTGCGCCGCTTGTCGGGCATAGTTGACGAGGGAGATCGCATCAGCCGTCAAACCAGCTACTCCAGCCACCACATTCCTAAGTGCGAGCCATACAACATCAATTTTGTGGATATTGAAAATGTGAGTTAAAGGAGGAGACGCACGAGTTGAGCAAGAAGATCTTCTCGCCGCTTCCACCATACCCTCCATCTTTAGCACTCGACAAGTCGAGCAGCTTTCCGGTGACTTTCTTCTCTGCGGCGAGGACGATGCCTTCTTTCGTTAAGACGCCGAGCACTGTACCGGCGTGCGAGATGGCTTCCATAGCGTATTCGACTGTGCATCCGAGTTCAGGTTAAAATGTGTTGTAAGGATTATGTGGGCGCGGTGTACTGACTTTGGTATAGACGACCTGTGGGTTGGACGTCGATAAGTTAGTGTGCCTGGTGGCTGGGCTGCACGGTGCGTACCTTCTGGCGAGAATATCGTCGTACGACCTGTTCATCCATCGCGGTCAGTCATTCACCCGTGTATATCCCTCTCACACTTCACTTGACAATGTACGCACTATCATAACGTCTGGCCTATCTCACAAACGCATCAGTAAGTCATCTCTCTTTTTCAATGGTTCGTTATTACGCACCATGGCTGTAGATTTAAGGAGAAGAAGATGGTAAGGGTAAGAGTAAGGGTGAAGGAGTAAAGGAGGAGGAGATATAGAGTAGATGAAGTAAGTACGCGTCAGGCATACGCGTCGATCGGAACTTGCCGAGCCTGCTACATACGCGATCACTGGAATGCTACTTACCAATGTTTGGTATCTACTAGACTCTGCGCAGCTGCTCGTTGTTATCTGCTTGCCTACCTCTAATACTCTGCTTACTGCTCTCATCTAAACTACTTATTCCAAGATGAACCACGGTGACCACGGCGGACATGGAGGACACGGCGGACACGAGATGCCCACCCCAGCATGCTCGCTGAACATGCTCTGGTATGTCCCCTCCCTCCCATTCACCTCCACTCATCCCAATCTCCCCTCTCACCTCTCTTCCTACCTCACCACCTCAAACCTCCCAAACTAACACCTTCCCTCTAACCCCCACCCAGGAACACCCAAATCCAAGACACCTGCATAGTCTTCTCCTCCTGGCACATAACCTCCACCGCCTCCTTCCTCTTCTCCTTCCTCGTCATCGTCGCCCTCGGCGTCCTCTACGAGTGGCTCCGCGAGGCGCAGAAGGCCGCGGATAGGAAGATCGCGGCGACGCTTAGTGCGCAGGGAAAAGGCAAGGGCACAGCGAGGGTGAGTGGTCGCACCTCACCTGACGACCATGAGGAGGCGGGGTTGTTGACTGGTTTGCGGGTTGTGAAGGATGATATTGGGTGAGTGGATAGTACTCAGACTTAAAGCTTGAGAATTGCTAAATTGTTGATGGTGTGTTGTTGATGTGGTTATAGCACGCCTCTACCCATCACCCTCCGTACAAGCCGAGCACTTCTCTACGGCGCACAAGTCTTCCTCTCTTTCTTCCTCATGCTGGTATTCATGACCTACAACGTAAGCGTCTTCCTCTTTACTCTCACTCTCGTGTACTGAATACTGAACGACCGCTATCAATACTCTCTCAATGTAACGTCTCCAGGCATACTTAATCCTCGCAACCGTCCTCGGCGCCGTACTCGGACACTTCATCTTTAATCCCCGTCTAGACGTGGAAGGCATACTTTCCGGGGCGGTCGTTAGTGGACGGGGTATGGCTTGTCATTAACGTTTTTATTATTGCGTCACGGATTAACAGTGTTGTCTGCTTGGTCGGATGGAATATGTACCGCTCTACTGTGCTTATTTATGGCTTGTTTGTGGGAGTGCATATTCGAAACGTATACGATCAGAGCCCGGACAGATTACGCAGTGGCAGCAGACGGCCCATATGCATTCAGGATTAGGTACTAAGAGTTACAACGGCAGAGCACTGCAAAGCAGGAGCGAATATCTGGAGTCTGCGTTTCCCTGGCACGCCATAGGCAGTCCAACTCGCATCGAGACTTCGGCCTGGCTAATCGAATTGCACTGGTGTAAACATAACATGTTGCGTGACTTGAAAGGCGGAATCTACTAACGGCATTCATTTTGCAAAGTTACAAGGGAGGTAGGTGATATCGAAAGCACAGGCAGGAATGTTCATCGTCTGATACCGCGAGCGGCGGGGACGCCACGACCACGACGAGCTGAAGAACAAAGAGAAAGGCGTGAGTGAGTAGACCGTATCAGATAATAGAAGTTTAAGTGGGAGGCGTACCGTTTGCTGTATACCACGAACAAAAGAGAAGAGGAAGGAAGGAAGGAAGGAAGGAAGGAGAGATGCGTTAGTATAAGGATGGGGAAGAGAAGGATTGGAGGAAGGCGTACCTCGCATGATCGTAGCACGTCCACGAGCTGTACCGATACCTCTTCCTTTCATCGCGTTCGGGCCTACCCGCTTGAACCTGTTCCCGTAGACGGAGTCAGCATAACGGGCGCGAGATGTGCATAGGGAGGTATTGGAAAGAGAAAGATTGGACAGAGAGAAAGAGGTTGAAGAGAGAAGCCGGTGATAGAGACAAGGATAATAAAGAGGTTGGAAGGAGAACGCACATAGGAGCATTTTGCAACATATCAGGAACGATGAAGAAGCGAATCATGCTGCCCCGGATGTACACCTGGTCGAGCTGCGAGACACGGCCGTCGCGGCCTGTCACCGTGATGTCCTTGAGCGAGATGTTCAAGTTGTCTTCCGCTACATTCCACAATCACCAGAATTCACAAAATCATCATCCAATTCGTGCATTCAAAAGTCAGTAAATGAGAATGTTTATGGAGAGAGAACGAGACGCACCCTCGGCGAGTTTTCCACGATACAGCTGCCCCGTTTTCAACTCGACGGTGATAACGTGTCCTAGCGATTCGTGCAGGAGCTTAACGGGGACACCTAAACCTGACTGAGCCATCTTTGCTTTCTAGTCGTTTCGAGTTGAAGTTATGGCGAGGTTGAGTGAGATTGGACACTCGTAAATGCGGTTTCGTGCAGGCCGTGGCTGAACGTTTGGCGCCCACACACGGAGGACGGTTCGATTTCAAGGTTCAGAGTCCGTTCGACGCGTGATTGGTTCGGTTCAGTTTGGAGCCACGTCTATGCGAACCGATGATCTCACAGTCGCCCAATCTGGCCGTGTTCCCGGATGCTCTATCCAAGCGCCCGTCCTCATCATCCGAGTCGCGTTCAGAGGTTTCCCTGCCTGTTCGAACTCGACTGACAGCGAGCATTCATTCGCTCTGGGAAGTCGACTGCCTCCTCTGGCGGCGGGACGTCATTCGCGTACTGGGTTGACGGTGAGCGTTTAGTCTGCAGTGGTACTACTACTATGAGCTTCAAACCAGTAGTGTACCCTTCCGGTGGCCATGGCTAGCGTAACGCAGCAGGCCGATATAATGAGAGGTTGCGTGCTGACGATGTCTCGACGTATAGGCTCTCTTCGTAGTCTCGTATACTACTTGACGCGATATCTGGAATACCATGGCACCCCCAAGCCCAACAACACTCCGTGCAAAGGACGCAACCTCGCCCACGAGCGAAGAACCTATACCTCCCATCGGACCCTTGAGCGGACCCTCCGATCCCAAATGGCGACGCGAACGTCTACTACGAATCGGCTCCGGAAGACTCTCAGTCGACGAGGGTACACTCTTGCAGCACGACTTACAAACACAACGGTCATACGGCTCCTTACCCCACGCTGACACCACCAACGGCAAGTCGAAATCGAAATCAAAACTGAACGCCAGAAGAGGCAACACCTCCCTCCAAGGCATCCACATCCCCCGCTTCGCCCAGTCCGAAGCCAACAGCCCAGTCAACCGCTCCCCGGTCTCATTCCGCGACTCATTCCTCCATCTCCGCTCCTCCCGCCCAGTATCCGCCTACGACACCTCCAACTTCCCTCCCTCCGCCGAAGACTCTCCCGAAGAAGTTGAAACCGACGTAAAGACAAACGGCATACGCGTCTGGTACTCGTCCTTCACCTCCATCGACTGGCTGCATGACTCCATCAAAGATTCCGCGCGTCAAGCGAGGCTTAGACGGAGGAAGTCGAGCAGGGGACGGGTGAAGAGACATATCGACAGGAGCGTGGGGTGGGTGATTGTGACGATTGTGGGGTTCTTGACTGCTGTTGTGGCGTTTTGTATTGTGAGGAGTGAGCAGTGGCTGTTTGATTTGAAGGAGGGGTTTTGTGGGGAGGGGTGGTGGAGGTCGAAGAGGTGGTGTTGTCCGCCTTTGGATGAGACTCTCCAGAGTCAAAACCGACTGTCGTTTTTGGGGATGTATGGGGCGGACGAGGAGAGTTGTGAGGCGTGGAGAGAGTGGAGGGATGTGTTTGGGCCTATGGTAGATGGGAGCGAGTGGCTCGCGTTCGAATCTGCCATGGTTGAATACATTGCATGGACCGTCATTGCAGTAAGCATCTTCCCTCCATACCTCCCTCTTTCCCTTAGTTGACCTCTTACTGATCCACCCGCTTACTCTCGCATAGGTAATCCTAGCCCTAACATCCTGCTTCCTAACCCTCCACCTAACCGCCTCCACTTCCTTCGTAACACGCAAAGACTCAGGCGTGCTCTCATCAGGATTCGCAGATTCCAACGCGGATCAAAAAGTGGACTCTACTCCGGTGGCTCAGCCGAAGCGGAAGGTTCTCTACTACGTGCGTTCATTTTCTCTTCATACTACACATCGTATATATAACCCCACCACCGAAATTGCTAAACTGACCGACGTTTATGGTGGATGACAGGCAGCAGGCAGCGGCATACCAGAAGTCAAAACCATCCTCTCCGGGTTCGTCATCCACGGATACCTCGGCGGCCGTACTCTCTTCACAAAGTCCGTCGGGTTGGCGTTGAGTGTTGCTTCTGGGCTGTCTTTAGGTAAGGAAGGTCCGTTGGTGCATATTGCGTCGTGTGTCGGGAACATCGTCAGTCGGTAAGCATCTGAAGCCACCACCGAAAAGCTTCCATTGATTCTGACACGCTGTTGAACCTTTGTGTAGGTTCTTTGGGAAATACGAACGCAACGAAGGTACATATCGTCAACCCATACGCATATACCGACTCTAACTAACGCATACACCCAGCCAAACGCCGCGAAATCCTCAGCGCAGCATGTGCAGCAGGCGTCGCCGTCGCCTTTGGCGCGCCCATCGGCGGGGTGCTATTCAGCCTCGAGGAGGTGTCGTATTTCTTTCCTGCGAAGGTTATGTGGCGGAGGTATGTTTCGTCTTCTTTTCAGTCGTGCCATCGTGCTAGTCTGTGTGTGTGTGATAAAGGGGAAAAATAACTAATGAGGTTGGTGTTGGTGTTGTAGTTTCTTTTGTGCGATGGTCGCGGCGATGACGCTCAAGTTTCTCGATCCGTTTGGGAGTGGGAAGTTGGTGCTTTTTCAGGTTACTTATGATAGGGTATGTCTCATCCACATGTCCGAGATAAGCATGTCTGGCTAATGAATGGTCTACATAGGACTGGCACGCCTACGAGCTTGTCTTCTTCCTCTTCCTCGGCGTCATCGGCGTACGTACCTCTCACTCCCCACTCTTCATACTCATAACTGACCTGAACTGATCCATGCACACAGGGCGTCTGGGGCGCCTTCTTCTCCAAACTCAACATCCGCTACACCCGTCGCATCCGCAACGGCACCTGGCTCGGCCGACACCCCATGGTCGAAGTCTTCCTCGTCACCCTCCTCAGCGCACTCCTCTGCTTCCTCAACCCCTACACCCGCATGGGCGGCACCGAGCTCGTGTACAACCTCTTCGCCGAGTGCCGTTCTGGCAGCGCGAACACCCATGTAGGCCTGTGTGTGCTCGACCCCCCGACGCAGGCGTGGGCGGTTGTGAGAGTGGTCGGGGTTGCTGCGATTGTCAAAGGAGGACTGACGATTGTGACGTTTGGGGTGAAGTTGCCGGCGGGGATTTTCATTCCGAGTTTGGGAGGTGAGTGGGTGACGTCTAAGGAGATGTTTGCCTGTATGCGGGTGCTGATGTTGGTGTGTAGTCGGCGCTTGTGTGGGGAGAATATTGGGAATATTCGTGCAGTGGATGCAGTACTCGCATCCTGAAAGTCCCATCTTCCGCTCGTGCAACGGGGACCTCAACTGCGTCATACCGGGCTTGTACGCCATGGTCGGAGCCGCCGCTACGCTCTCCGGCGTCACAGTACGTACTCCCGAACTTTGCTTTGTTCTGCTGCGGTAAATTGAACTGCATGTACTTGTAGCGCACGACCGTCTCGCTAGCAGTCATCATGTTCGAGCTGACGGACACGCTTACCTACGCCGTACCCATCATGTTGGCCGTCCTGGTTGCGAAGACTGTGGCTGATGCATTGGAGCCAAAGGGGATATACGATCTCGTTATCGAGTAAGTCCAGCTCACGATTCACCTATTAAATCAGTCTGACTGAGACGTGGCTTTCTAGTGTCGCACAGCTCCCCTACCTTGACCCGAAACACGACTACATCTGGGTCGACCATCACATGAGCGATGTCGTAAGTTTTCATTCTGGCCCTTCATTCCACTGACATGACACGTATTGACGATCTACTGTTATTCGCGTACAATTGTAGACAGACCGCGATGTGGACGTCATCCGCACAGACGAACCCAACGACGTCAAGACCCTCAGAGACAAACTCCAGAAACTCGTCGATTCGGGCAACGACGATAGCGGGTTCCCCGTCGTGCGTGAGGCTGGTGAGGGGCTGCGGTTGGTTGGGTATATTGGTGCGAATGAGTTGGAGCACGCTTTGAGTACGTACTCTGACTCTGATTCTCGCTATTAGAGGTCCTACTTACGTGATGGCTTCGTTTTTAGCTATTGTGGCTGATAGTCCCGACCAGCAAGTGACGTTCCACACTGCGGATCCGTATGGGCACGTCCTGTCCACGTCGGAGGCGGCGTCGGCGGGAGAGACTGGGTCGATCATGGCTGGGGACGTTGATCCTTTCGATTTCAGCTATTATATGGACAAGGTGCGTGATTTTACCTTCTCCTGACCTGGATTGTTCTCAATTGGTAATGTGACTTATGGTGTGGTTTGTGTAGGCACCGTTGACCGTGCAGTCAAGTTCGCCGCTTGAGCTCGTGCAGCAGCTGTTCACAAAGTTGGGATTGAGATACGTTGTCGTCACTGACACTGATGGGTTATGTGAGTGTACATTCTGAAATGCATGCGTGCTTGGTTGAGGTTTGACTATTTGGAACGTAGATGAAGGTGTCATTGATAAGAAGACCTGGCTTACATTCCTTGGCCAACTGGACGAAAAGCATTGATTTCAAATCTCTCATGAACACTGAGTTCGTCACCTATTTATTGGATTCCATACATCCTATGCGCAACTTCTTTTACCGTCGTTCGACTCATGGATCCATCATTTGCTGTATACCAAACATATTCCACTATTCCCACTCCTATCAATATCAACACCTAAGGTCTATACCACAACCCACACACAACTTAGCTCATTTACCTACCAACATTTTCTGTGCCATACCAAGTGTTGAGTACATCACTACGCGGACAATATACCATCATCTCGATCATTCAAGCTTCCTTCAGCCATCCGAGCACTGAGCTAGGTATAACACTATTTGTTGGATCGCCCCGTTGCACCAGTGACAAACGGTATGAGCTCCTGAAGTACCTGTTGCCAGGTTCCTTCCTCCCAAGGCAGCGCGTGACTGGCTCCGTCGATCAGTACGAGCTTGGCCTGTGGGACAAGTTTATGTATCTTGTGTGCTTCGCTATATGGGACCGTTGTATCCGCCGTGCCCTATATACATTCAAGTTACCTTAAGATTAGACACTTAGAAGATCACACCCGCGATGCAAAAATGCCTACGTGGATAATCAAAGACCGCTTCTTGCTCGTGCTTCCGAGTGTTTCGAATGCAGCTTGGAGGGAGCTGATGACGCCGTTCGCAAGCGACACGTCGAATGCCTTCTTTGCGCCAGGTAGGTGTTCCCATTGCAAGTCTCGGATCTACGGGTAATGAACAATGAGACATCGCTATGCGACAAACCCTATGCGTGATTGAGAATAACGTACTCGAGCAGATAGTTTGAGTGCATCTGCAGTAGCTTCCGGGTTTCTCTCGGGCGCAGGGGCAAGGTCCTAATAATCTGTTACACCGTTTCAAGCAATCGCTGACGATATTTGCTCACGCTGATAGCGACGCCTGTCTCGTTGCGCTAAGTAAGGAGGACTCAGGAATACACCTTGTGAGAAAAACGGTACTTGGACTCACTTGCAGTAACCCAGCCGAAGCAAGTAAAGTGACGTTCTCTGCCACTAAGTGAGGGAAAGTAGCGGTAAACGCCGCAGCAATGGCACCTCCCTACATATGCATATCACCATTAGATAAAAATTGATGCATGGTATGTTGTTAGTGGTCACAAACATACCATTGAGTAGCCGACGATGTCAGCCTTGTCCCATTTGACGTATTGCAGCAGAAGCGCAAGGTGTACTATGTAAAACTGTGCGTCATAGAGACCTTCCGGTGCTTCCGAGTACCCTCTACCAGGCAAATCTCCTCGCCAAATACGAGTCATCCCTCTTGTACCGCAAACACGTATCATTATTTATCGTTGCTCACCGTAGGTCAAGACCTGGAGTCCTTCTTTGACTAATGCTGGGAGGATCTTATGGTATGCGAGAGCCGGCACAGAGATACCGTGTATGAGAACTATCTGGAGTTTCGGTGGTTTAGATGGGCGATTAATATCTGCGTAAGGTGGACTGTGGCGTACCTTCTGACCATCTTCTGGACCATTGATCCAGTATTTTGTTCGACCGAATGGTGAGGCAAAGTATCCACCTGAGGCCACATGTGCGTGACAATCCGAGTATGGATACGGATGTTGCACATACAAGACTACCGAGGCTTACCTCCTGCATAAGTATCCTCAGGGTAGAACTCACGAAGGGATGAAGATGATGGCAGAGCTTCGATAGAATGAGTCACTGGAATTGGGAACTGTATATTTGTCAGCTGTAGGAGATGGGCAATAACTGCTATGACAACTCAGTACGAACAGGGGAAGGTGCCATGTTTGCTGACGGTTTCCAGTGGTCGCGCTTCCCAATGACTCTCTGCCAGTGTGCGTACCGATTGAGGGGACTGGAACCTCATGTACACCAGCCAACGTTGACGTTATAGCATGAAGCCTTCGAGAAGCCGGAAGCTATCACGCCATCAAACTCTCAGGCGCGCAATTCTTGGGAAAGCATCCCCATAACCGGTAGGGTGTGCTGTGAAAGAATCAGGTGAGTTTACACGGCCCTCGTACCTTGCTAAACTTGGCACTCGGTGGAGGATGTGTCATACAACCCGAGTTGATTAGATTCAGCTAGAGTGAAAGCTCATAATGTATCGAGTGGGCGTCGAAGATCGCAGTCACCCGGCCGAGCGCTGGGGTCAATGGAGGACCGACGCTTTGATATCTCGTCGCGGTAAATGATAGCATTTGTTTCGATATCCCTATATCCTCATCTTGAAACGTCGTTTACTTCCCTAAACCATGACCGCGGCTGTAGCCACGTTTGGTGTTACCCTGTTGCAGATTACAGGGTTACTTATACTTGCTAAGTCGTCCTGAAGTGCCAGTGACGAATGGTATGATCTCCTCAACCACTTCCTGCCAGGTCCCTTCTTCCCAAGGCAGAGCATGACTCGCTCCTTCAATGAGCACAAGCCTGGCTTGTGGGATGAGCTTGTTGATCTTGTGTGCTTCGCTGTATGGAACGTCTGTGTCCGCTGTACCCTACGTTCCGTCAGGTTGAAACAACGCGTGAGTAAAATGTCACTGATATCAACTTGAGGAACCTGAAGAAAGGTTTGGTGTTTGTGCAAATTACTCACTTGAATAATCAAAAACCTCTTCTTGCTCGTGTTACCGAGCGTTTCGAACGCAGAGCGGAGAGAAGTAACGACCCCATTGCCGATCGATGCGTCGAAGGCTTTCTTTGCGCCAGGGAGATATTTCCACTGCAGTTCCCGGATCTTCACAGATAGTGTGAAGTAAGCAATCGCTTCTCTATCCGACACTGCGATGAATACATACTTGCGGAGAGAGCTTGTCAGCTACCGCAGTGGCCTCAGGGTTTCGTGGAGGTGCAATAGCTAATTCCTGGACAACCATCAGCACACGCCAAGGTGAAGCCTCGGAGTCACTTACCGTGATCGGATGGTTCCATTCACCTGGGTCGCTGTACTGCGGGGAGGAGTCAGAAGGAAACAGGATAAAATGAAGGCAGCTTACTTCAAGCAAGCCGACGGAAGCAAGAAGCGTGACATTCTCGGTAACAAGGTGAGGTAAAGTTGCAGCGAAGGCAACTGCAACGGCACCGCCCTAAGGAAAGCCATTGTGAGATTTGGAGTAACGTCAATTGTATCTGAGAGCAAACCATAGAGTAACCGATGATATTCGCTGATTCCCACTTGACATACTGCAATAGCAGTGCAAGGTGCACGATGTAGAACTGCGCATCATAAGCACAATCTGGAGCGTCAGAATACCCTCTACCAGGTATATCTATCGAGAGGGGATGTATTAGACGTCTTCTTAATTTATAGAAGTGGTATTTTTGCAGTTCCACGAGTGCCTACCGTAGGTAAGGACTTGGAGTCCTTGTCCAACTAAAGCTGGAACGATCTTCTGGAAAGCGATGGCGGGAACAGAGATCCCGTGGATGAGAACAACCTACGCAGGAGCTTCATCAGGGGACTTCCATCATGAATGGTAAACAAAGATACCTTCTGGCCATCTTCTGGGCCACTGATCCAATATTTAGTTCGTCCGTATGGAGATGGAA
Organism: Irpex sp. M6601; assembly: GCA_037039805.1. NCBI lineage: Eukaryota > Fungi > Basidiomycota > Agaricomycetes > Polyporales > Irpicaceae > Irpex > Irpex sp. M6601. Next base: position 6,867 of record JAXQGN010000139.1, on the reverse strand, counting down.
AGTATCCGCCTGCCAGTGGCAAAATAAGCCAGCATGTTGAAGTACTGTGCACTCGTCAGATGTGACGCGTTAGGACTTACCTCCTGAATACAAGTCTTCAGGGTAGAATTCACGGAGAGGTGAAGACGGCGGCAGGGCCTCTATCGAGTGACTGACTGCCACGGGAAACTAGTATCAGACGTGAGATACAAGTTGAAGAAGATAACTTTGCCGGGTGTACGTACTGTAGAGGGCGGCATTATTGTAGATGATCCCAGATAGTTGTCGCCTGCTAATGATGCAAATTTTATGGTTATCCGAGGCGCAGGCAGTGCTATATATGATAGTGTGCACTGTGAAGCTTCGCTATAGGCTCCAACTGTCGGCAATGTACAGGCATCCACGTGGCACACGTGATCGCGGAGCGCACAAGTAGCCGCGTTCGTAATCCAACTTGAACTTGAAAGCGGCCAGGGCACTCACCATCACGAACTTGAAGTTGTCAGTTTGTTTTGAACAACACTTTCCTAAAGTCGATACGTTGCATACCCGTAAGCCCATTGTGCTTACATTCAGCTCAACTTTACTGACATAATCCTGTACGTTGGACTTCAAGTTCGCAGACTCTACTAATGCCTGAATTGGATTCGGACTCGAACCATGACGTTGGGCCGCCACCTTCGACCGACCTCCCTAATTCCCGGGAATATTGCATTACGCCGCTTGAGGAGTCATATCATGAAGCTCATTCAGCTGTTGAATCCGATGCGCGAAGTGTCAGCCTCGCGAAGCCATATATGCTTTCGTTGCCCAACGAGATTCTCGCGCTCATCATGACATACCTATCCATTTCCGCTCCCCTCTGTCTCACAAGGAACCATTTTCTCCAGCCTGACTATGACATTCTCGTTGATGAACGGGTGAAGCGCTTAGGATGGGTGAACACGACTCATGTCTGCACTCGTCTACGCAATATTGCTTTGGAGACGCCCAGGCTGTGGGCTTCCGTCATCATCGTCGAGAACTCTACACGGTGGCTCTCGGACGTGTTGTGCCGCTCCGGTAACCAACCTCTCTCGCTGAATTGTGACAACATACCATGGCTGGAGAACGACGAGTCGGCACAGGCTTGTGCAATTCTCAATGAACCGCATCATCTATCAAGGGTCAAATGTGCCACCATAAACAACCCACTTCGATGGCGCCTTTTCGCTCGTGCGCTGCTCACACAACCTGCTCCGTGGCTCGAAAGACTATTCTTAGGGCCTGAACAACTGGGTCGATTGCACGACACCGAGAAGACACAGATGCTAGTGCTACCAAAGACACTGTTCGGGACCAAGTCCAGTACCGCTCCTCGCCTCATGGATCTCTCTCTCACAAAATGTGACTTCCTATGGTCCTCTCTGCGACACTTTCCCGCTCTCACGGTGCTATCAATCGACCGCCACTATATTGCTCCAACCGATGAATACAACGTTCAATACCTGTCGCAGCTGGATGGCGAGACTTCTGTGTTGCCCACGATACGCTCCGGTAGTGCATTTGACACCGCATCGCCATTGAAAGAGGTAGTAGCCTGCCTTCGCGCACTTCCGTGCTTGAAGAAACTATCCCTTGTGAATGCCCTTCCAACCTGGGAGCCCACCGCATCCGACGTTGAGTTTCCACGAATACCTCTCCCTAACCTTCGTTCGATTGTGCTCAAACAACGAAGTCTACACACAGTCTCACTCATCCTAGACCTGCTCGACGCCCCAGCGCTCCGCTCCTGCGAACTTTGCTATTCGACAATTGCAAGGCCGATGGGTCGTCCCCTGCGAGACCGCTACGCGCGGCTCGCACGCTTTCTCTCCAATTTTTCCTCCAACCTCGCAGGGACACTTAGCACCCTAGACCTCACTTTCGGGCAGCCGGACTATATGACGACCCCGCAATATGGAAGCCAGGATATCACGATTTCGGCTACCTGTCTAGTAAGAGGATCCCTTAGAGACCATCGGCACCGCTGCCTCAACATCGCTGTGGCAATGGCCATTCCGCCCACCAGCCACGAATCCTTCCCAATTCGACACGCCTGTGTCGAGCCCGTCTTATCGGCGTTGCCTCTGTCCAACCTCGACTATCTGAATCTCACTGACAGCACTTACCCAAGTGACGAGAGACTGTTCAGTTCGGTGGACTTTGAGTTCTGGCGACGTATATATGACATATGTGGGAACGTTACAAGCATCACAGCCAGAGGCCTCGCACTTGCCCCGCTGATCCCTCTACTCGGTACACGAAATCTCCCCAGTTGGAGCTTCGCCGAGCCTCCTCCGGAACCTAGGATGCCTATGTTCCCGAATTTGAAAACTTTGTCCTTGTCTGTGAAGAGCCTCAACGACGTCGCCATGGATCTTGGAGTGAGAGTGTGCCTTGTTCACAGCTCACTCGGATGGCCCGATGCTAAGCAAGGGCATGATATGATCCCTGATTACATGGAGGTTATACGGGACTCTCTAGCATCTCGCAACGTAGACTCAGGGCTCTTCGTGAACGTGCCGAAGTTGGACAGCTTTTCGATGGAGATTAGCGAGTGGAGTTTTTATCTCGACTGGGACGATGTGCCCTGGTTGGAGGAGGCGTATGAAGAGATGTTCAAGCCAGTTTCGGAGGTAGTGAAGCCGTTGGAACTTTCCGTTATGCAGTACGTAAGTTATCGTCAAACCTTACGATACTAGTGTCTTTACTACTAGATCCTCAGACTCAGACAACCCTCACAAACAAGTCGGTCGAGTTTCGTTTCGAAGCAGCCAAAAATTATAAATGACAGCAGTATTATATAGCTCTAAGTCTCAATATACCCAGGAAAGTGGTGAAGATAAGTCAGCGATGGAAGTACAACTTCAATTGCAAGCTAGGGCTGGTATCGACCCCTTTCTGCCCCTGTTGAACCGGGACGAGATTACTTCGGAAATTCCCACAACGGAAGTCACGGTGGTTTTATATACTGCAATCATCCGAGAGTCAGTTACTCAGTCTAAGTGTATATACAACCAATACAGTCCACAGTATACGTTTTGGATAGAGCAGCACATATATAACAAGCGGTGTAAGACTTTCGATCATCTCCCTATATACAAATTTTTCAAGTTACCCTCCTCAGCTTCTGTGTCGCATGATCTCGGTGTAGTGCTGTGGCCGTATATGAGTATAAGCCTATGCATACCGTGCTTTCAGGTGCACGGCACTCTTGAATTACTTAGTATAGCCACTCACCTGAGATATGAAAACGTCCGCCGTGTACGTCCGTGACTCTAGCATTATCCTACAAATTCAAACTTAACCTGTGCAGCCGGACCTCGTGTCAACGTTCTCATAACAAAGAACTGGTAATGTATGCGCTCACACCCTTGACTTGTTTGAGTATCTCTGCTTCCAGAATGATGAAAAAGCGAAATATATCTTCGGCCGATCGTGTTTTGCACGCATTGCATGGGATGTTGACTGGTTTCACGAAGGGAGCATTCTTTGCTAAACACAGTTGAAGCGGAGGAGCTTGGTACGCAAGAAAGGCCTCTATTGGAGCCATGATCGCATCTTGCCACCACTGCTTTGGGTAGCGACCTGATACCGTAGTGGTGGCTGATACTCGGCGCCTCATAGTATGTGGGCAGTGGGGTGATGACTTCGAGCCATAAGAGTACCATGTTGTGGAGAGCAAGCAACAGGCATCATGAATGGCCTCTCCGGTGAACCAGCAAAAGTCATTGGCGGCGACTTCTGACAGCCACGGATAATCATGGCCGGAGAGAACATGAGCCGCTATTCGTCGGCATTGGTTGTAATAAACCAGTAAACTTCTGTACAACGGCGTGGGCAGATGACGCTGCCCGCCTCCGTCAGAGTCAATGATCTGCTCTAATGGCAGCGCGAGGCACCCAAAGGCCGCTCGCCGCGCTGCATCCCAGTCGTGTGCGCGGCAGGCCAAGACGTAAATGCGCACCGGGTCTGTGTCCACAAGCTTGATCAGACCCAGCCTGTCCGCCAAAGCATGCACCTGGTATTTGTCGCAGACATCGACTAACATGCTGGCAGTTTTAAGGTCATTGATGCCAATGGCGCCGAAAGGATAAAAGAGGTGTAGGAGCCGTGACACGGTATCACCGTCCTCCGCCAGGGAAACGGTTTGCACCCGGGTGCCAGGTGACGGTAAGGTGAACATGTCACCGAAGACTGGCGACGCTTTGCGGAGGATGAGCTTGTGCACGCGGAAGTGCACGTTATCGCTGGAGCGGATGATCAGATCTGCGTCTTCTTCGTCGAATGGTTTGCAGAAATGTATCGGTTCTTGGTCCTTGAGCTCTGAGTTGGCCATGACGATGGTGAATGGTCCAAGGATACGATGTCAGTTGCGTCGGAAGGATTGGACGATGGTGGGGTGTGGCGAGAAGAACGCAAGGCGTCTGCTGGAGATGTTATCGACGGATAACGAGGAAGCTTCCACCGCAGGGTTGGTCACGAGTTCTTATTTGGATTCATTCATGATTCTAGAGTTTGTTGATCTACGTGATCCCGAAATAGGAAACGAAAGTTCAACGTGTGTACTCACAACGACTCTGTCATGTTGAATTCTGCTCTCGTGTTGCTTGCGCGCAGGTTCCTAGTATGCTTAGTGCGTCAGCGAATCCTCATGGGTCAATCATCATACTGTGACGGAAAGAGTGGCGTGTACAGCGTCACATACGGGGAAGATCGTGTACTTCGAAGAGCAGTCTTGTTGTGCATGGCTGCCAAGTCTCTATTATATTCCTGCAGAAACGTTATCGAGCACATGGTCCTCGTATTATCATAGTAGTTCCTCAGCATTAACCTCCATAAGTGCCTCGAGTTAGATCGAGCGATTACCTGAACGTTGCATAAGACAACAACAGGCAACCCAATGACATTGATGGGCTCACATGGGACGTATCCTCTCTAGGCTCTAGCTGCTCTGTATGACGTCTGGTTTCAGGGCTCCAACGTGAATGCGACCTGTAAGGTCTATGAGTAAGTATATATTCACATGTGCTGGCGAAATAGAACTCACCGTTTTAACCATTCTTTCTATCTCCTGTTCCAATAAGCGAAGAAACTTATTTAAGTGTTCCCCAACACGGACTTTGCAGAAGCCACACGGAAGATCCTTCGGGAAGGGGATATTTTCTGCCAGTCGCGGACGACGAGGAGGGGCCCGATGAGATAGGTAAGTTGACACTACTTCCCGAATATCGTCCCACCATTGGCATGGATGTACGTAGGGCTGTGTAGCCGCCCCAAATCGTACAACTCTTCGGCTAAGCGTGCTTGCACATGGGGCGTCGTGGCCTTTGGTAACGACCCAGCAGTACGTCGAGTCACCGAGCCACTGGTAGTGTGGGCCGTTGGCGATGCTGGCCGCGATTTGGCGGCACCTCCTATGATATAAGAGCAGTCCTCTATAGGCGGAGGCAGGAAGGTCGCGAATCTCAGGAATATTGGCTTCAACGATGTCGTCCAACGAGAGGGTGAGACACTCGTATGCAGCACGCTGCACCTCCTGGGTCACATTAGCACGATAGGCCAGAGCGTAAGTTCGAAATGGGTCCGCATTTACGAATCTCGGTAGCTCGATGCAAGCCAGCCTCTCCATAATGCCATGCATCTGATACTTCTCGCAGACCTTGAGTAAAGAACTGACAGAATCGAGCGTCGAGTGTTTGGGGATACTACCAGTGGGATAGCACAGCCTTAGGAGTTGTTCTAGGGCAACACCATCCTCTTGTAGAGGAACGGTCTGCACGGTGTGAGCTGTTTCGCTCGAAGGGATCATAAACATGCCCTCGAATACTGGCGAGGCCATTCTGAGGATGAGCTTGTGGACACGAAAGTGGAGGCCATCGCTCGAACGAAGGATAAGATCTGCGTCGTCTTCATCGAATGGTGTTCCTCGATGAAACTCGTCTTTCAGCACTTCCTCGCTGTTTGAAGTGGCCATAAGGGCTTATGAGGCAGAGGAGGGATTCGGTGGTGTCGTGTTAGATTCTAAGGGAGCTGGGAGTACCGGGGCAAGATGTGGTAGAAGAGGCGCGACCACGTAATTACGGGCGTCTTCCAGGGTTGATGTACATATTAGGTTGGGAAATCTTCTCACAGGTTACAGTAAGTAGTACACGAGCAAAGGTTGTTAGTATGTTCTACGTCCAGGCATTCAAGTTGCAGTATAATAAGACCCAAGGAAGACGATTGTCAGAGACGGATATACAGAACTTGAGTACTGATCTAGACGCACCTGATTCCAAAGAAAGGCACAATTTCAAGTCCTCAGCGGGGCATCCGCCGTTTCAGTTCGCCGCCATGGCGCGTCGGACTGTTGGAACACAAGTCAACCCAACGTAAAACGTCTTTGGGATGCGCGGGATTTGAGCATCTGGAGTTCAGGGTTAATATGAGTACCCGGTTGCGAAGCCCCTTCGGATTTTATGGCATTCGCAGTCATACTATCGCTAATGCAGTGTTCGTGAACGCTGAAATTCACGAACACTAGTTTTCTCCTCCACTGCACCTCCACCGCGCCTTCAAATATTATGAGACTTTACACATACATAGTTTACTGCTACATCATCATGAATGTGAAAAAAAATTCACACTTTCTTACGTCTTTCAGCTTCACGAATGCAATTTTGCGTCCGTAGGCCATGATTAGCCAAGATCTGAAGTGATGGCGGACGATTCAAATTAAATAATATAAAAAAGAATGTATAGTACAATGAAAGCACCACGAATAATGCACCCGATTTCTCCTATATTGATGTCTTTGTGGTGTTCACGAACCTCCACCTCAAGAGAGTGACTTTCAGCAGGAGCAAATTCAAACTCAGCTGCGAT
>JAXQGN010000138.1:0-60675 GCA_037039805.1 Irpex sp. M6601 | reverse complement strand
TTGATCTCCCGACGCTTAGTAAGCACTCGTTCGACCTTGCCGCTCGCAGGCTCGCTCACGGTCAAACTACACGCTTCTTAAGTAATACTGCACACAAGCTCAAGCTCAAACTGCACGTCTGAGCAAAAGACACTGGCAAACATTTGGGCGGAAGCTTCATTACACGTATTGTGTCGATTTCTTCGGACACCTAATGTGCTGCACGTAGCATCGTACTATGGGTCTATAGATCTACGGATTATATCCTGCCACAGGTGAGGTGATTTCAACTCCAATTCGCCGTTCCGTCGGTGGTAACGAGCGCCCAAATTCCTGCCCTTTGCGGCAACTGCCTCAGCTCCTTCAACTTGAACTTGAAGTTCAAGCCCTGCGCATAGTCGTCATCAGCCACTGTTTCGTTCTTCTGCCAATCGTACTCAAATGCGTGCGAATATATGCTTGTTGACTGCTTTGCGAATGCACGTGCCGTGAGGGAGTCGTCGGTCCAGATCGAAACGAACCACCACCGAGTTGGGGTATAAAAGGTGCGTCGCCCGTCCTGTTCCCTCTTCTTCAGATACCGTCACCTTCACCTGTGCACTTCACTGCGTATGGGTTTTGTCGTCGTCTCGCTCCTCAGCGTGTGCGTCCTCGCCACGCTGGCCATCGCATGCACCGTCTGCCTCACCGTCAGCGTGGTTCCCTTGGGGCCTGCTGTTCGAGTTGTACAAGACGTGTGTACTGTAAGGGCATCGACCATCTTGGTCAACTTCTGTTTCAGTCTCGTCTCTGGTATCCCCTTCAACGCTGCTCTCTCAACTCTTGGTGTCCCTGTCTCCCGTCTTGTCGTCAACACGCTCGACGCATTTCGTGTCTTCTCCCTTCAACTCTCGATCCAGCTTCTTTCATTCGCCGAAATCTACGGACCAGATACACCTTTGCAGTACTGCGTGCTTGACAAAGGAATAGGCTGTGGCCCAGGGGGTCATGCCCTGAACAAGCTGTCTGGTCGACTGGTCGACTATGCTCAGGCTTGGTTCTTCTTTGGAATCCGTGCTCGGTTCATCTCGCCAGCATCTGCTTCATCTCTCATTTGGATTATTCTGGCCCCCTCACTCATCCTTTTTCTTCTCGTCTCACTCTGGATCCTGTTTTCTTTCGAGGCCCCGTTGGACGACAACGACCTTCGCCTCATCAACACCCTCAATTCCATCATCAATCGTGCTTTCAAGAAACTCTCTGCTTACTCTCGGCGACTTCGTCTTACCCTTAGCTCCTCTGCTGCAGTGCTTCTTGCTGTCGGTGTGCTTTGGCCGACATCTATTCTACGTGCTCTCTGTTACAATATCCCTATCTCTCGTCGTACCGCTTACTTGGAAGGCAGCGCAGCCGGGATTCGCTGCGACAGGAACTCTTTCTACGACTTCTACAAACGACTGGGCTACCTTCTACTTGCTACTACACTCCGTTCTCTCTCGCTTTGCGTTGCGACGCTCATCGCCATTGTATTCGTTGCATATGTTTACCTCTTCCTTCACGCCATCTGGGTAAGTCTACCATCGTCTTTCTCATAGGGATTTCAACTGATCAGTCTTCCAGAATGCGTACTTTATCCGAAAGGCCATAGCCGCCTGCCCTCTTTGCCACCCTGCTGTTGAACAGGTCCAGTCCATCGCTGACTCCAACACTGTGAGTGATATGTACATCATGCATTGTCCCCCACTCTGAGTATATCCTATATGTAGGACTTGGACACTGTCCTTACCATCTCCTACCCCCCGATCAAGGCCGTCGACATTCATCCTCGGTTCCCTGAGAATTACTATATCCACGCCGAGTTTACTCAAAAGTACGAGCTTGGCTCTGTTCTTGGCGAAGGCGGCCATGGGTTTGTCATACAAGCTCGACGCCGCTCTGACGGCCAACAGGTTGCCGTCAAGTTCGTCTTAAAAGGAGAACGCGCGCAGTACTGGGATGAACACCCCAAGTACGGGCGAGTGTCCAAGGACGTCATCATCATGGACCTTGCGAGGCACGAGAATATCATCGCTCTACTGGATGTCTTCAACGATGATACATATCTTTACATTGTAAGCCTGAGTCTCTGGTGCCTCTTATTAATGCTTATCTTTGTACTAGGTACAAGAGGTGTTCGGCGATGTCTGGCACCCAGCTCAAGATACCCTACATGGTGAAATATTTCCAAACGGCAGCCGCTGTCTGCTTGGCTTTATCTTCCATCACGAACCCCTTTGCTCTGAACACGCCTTATACATCTTTTATCAACTCGTCGACGCCGTTGCGTACTTGCACTCGCTGGGTATATCTCACTGCGACATCAAGCCCGAAAACATCCTCATCGACTCTAATCTTAAGGTTAGTCATCGAATAATCGCCAATGAATACGGATTCTGACCGATGCTGACTACTTTTACAGATCAAACTCATCGACTTCGGCAGCTGTCTACGTATACCGACGGACATCATTCCTGGATCCGCACGCGTGGTATACAGGAATTCGGACCGTTTCTGTGGTACACGCACGTATATGCCTCCCGAATTACATCTAGGGAAACAATTCGAGGCAGAGGCGGCAGATGTATGGGCTATGGGGATTGTCCTTTTCTTTCTGCTCGCCGGCTACCCGCCCTTCTGGACCATCGACGACATCAAGGCAAGGCACATACGATTCCCCGACATCATGGAACCGGTCTATTGGGAGTCAATAATCCCGCAGTGGTACATTCTCGGCAGCTGCTTTAGGGGCAACCCACGTTACAGACCGACGGCGGCGGAATTACAGATGCGAGAGGGTTTTATGCCTGTGGCATGGGCGAGACAGGAGGTTTTTGGGAAGACCATTTCTTGTTGCGTGCACATGCAAGATAACGGTAGTACTTCGCAATAGAGTTTCTGATGCTATCTTGCTAGAAGAAATGCGATTGTTGGTAAATTATACCAGAGTTTATCGACTTTTCTCGATGGTTGTAATTGCTCGATTATAATGTTTTCCTTTGTATTGAATAGTGTAGATATGTTGCGTCATTGTTTCGTGTTCGAAAACGCTATCCAGCGGATACACACGCCGCTATTAATTCAACACAACTAGTCCGTTTAACAAAAGGATTGACGGAGATATGACAGAAGGCTTGTCCTGGGGGGTATCGCAAAGATGGGTATAGAACGAGAGTAAAGTGGGGCATCACAAGGGAAGGGGAAGATAGAATAAGACATGAACAGGAGAAGAGAAGAGAAGCTCTTTCGCACAATTGACTGAACCATTATCGTAGTTTTAGTATTTATCCACATTAGGGGCTTCTTCGAACACCGCCACTAAGTTCACGGATTGGGCCGCTGCAGTTGCGGACGAAGGAGCACCAGCCGTGGTCGAAGGTCCACCCCTGTTATAATACGCAGTCGCTGTTTGCGCGTAGACCAAATCAATAGCACTCGACTGCGCAGGACGTGGAGTCAGCATATTCGCTTCATTCGTGTCCTCTTCAGATTGCAGTACTTCGAATGGTTCATCTCCTGTCGGCAGGCTACCCGGAAAGTTTGAGGGTGTGATCGGGAGCGCCCGAGCGTTCAATCTGAGTGCAAGCGGTAGCCCACCACGAGGAGGAACGGTGACGCGGGGAGTATGTTTTCTTGCAACCTTGCGGGGTTTAGGTGTGATGGCTAGTGCTACGGCGTGTGGTCAGTGTGAAGAAATGCTCTTAGATGAAACCCACGTACGGGATGTGCGTTGTCTAGCTTCCCTCGCCAGTGGCGTGCGTGCATTGTTTGCCCGAGGATGATGAAGAACGCAGGGCCCACGAACGGCTCCATGGGACTATCAGGAGAGGTAGTCTGATGGAAATCACCTCGGAAGGTGTCTTTGAAACCCGAATGAGGTAAAGATGTGTTCTGCGCTTGCGTGTCGCTGCCCTTCTGGGGGTTCGATGGTGTATCCGATGTCCTACAGAACGTCATCGAGAACGAACGTTACGATGCCAATGCGTTCATTTGACTCACTGTTTGTTGGAATTCAAACCGTCCTGAGTATCCTGGAGAGAGTCATCGATCTCCTCAAAGTAGCTATACGGCCTTGTCAGTTACATCATGCGCCGCGGAAAGGCTCTCGACTTACTCGGAGACTAGAATCGTACTACTATGGCCTGTTGACGTGGCCTGTCCACTCTGAACAGGTTCGAAAATATTCGGCAGCCGTATAGGAGAAAGTACAGCCAAACTTGAGCCGAATTCGACAACGGACCTACGCTACGATGTCAACACACGTCCGATGCCCGATGTAGCGTAACCACTGCTACTTACCTTGCGGCATCTATCCCAAGAACAGCGCCGCTGAACACGGAGTCAAGAAGTCTAGCACCTGCACCATGCTCAACAAAACCCAAAAGTGACCAGTTCAAGTCCGGCGGCGGATAAGCGAGGAGGGTGAAAGTCGCCAGCGTAAACATCGCCCAGATCCGGTAGGCGAGGCTGAACAGTTCCATCCTTAATATAACGTAGTGCGACTGAACCGAGTTGGAAGGGTGACGCGTTGAGGTAAAGTAGAGACTGTGGTGGTTGTAAGGGTGAAAGGTTGAGGTCGGCGTGAACGACGACGACGAGGAGTCGATGTCTGAGCTTGAGCACCCCCTCCCAGAAACAACCGCTATGACGGACTTCGGTTTCGTCATAGCTGCCGATTCAGGCCAACGACACTTCCCAAAATAAGAACGTCGGTGTGAAGTTCTATGTCACAGAAGCGTCGGTTCTTTTACCCCGATCATACCACAGACATTGGAGACATCTGGCTTCGATCTGGCTCCGGCTTTCGACGTTGAAGTTGGCTCCGTAAAAGCTCGAGTTACACCGGTATTCAGGACTATACGTAAGTCGTTTATCTTGTTCTCTACCAAAGACGTGCAATTTATGGCTGATCCATAGTTTATGGGAGAATGATGAACATACCTTGACTCGTCCTAAGGATCATGCAACTTCTCTGTCACATCCTTGAATGTACTTATCGCCATCGACGATTGAATACGTTTTAGGTAAGTGATTGCGAACTCGAGATTGATACTGCGGTGTATAGTATACTGAGGGCAAAGACGTTCGCTTGGATTATTGAAGTTTTGGGCGGCCAAATGGCGCGCGGGGAAGCAAAGGGGTTGCTGGGGTCTTAGGGAGAGCGGAAGGACCCCGAGTCACTCTCTCGTGCTTACAAGTACATCGTATACTTATGTGGTTCCACGAGAACAGTAAATGATGTTGTATTCCCGCTGCTTGATACTCAGTACTCAATCTAGTGAGCAGGATGAGTTAAGCAAATGTGATTCCCAGCAACCGTTATCTGGGTAAGAGTCGTTTATGCGGTGTTCCGACTGTAGTATACGAAATTGCCTGAAGAGGCAATGTACCGCAGCCCTACGTCTTCTTTTGAAAGAGCGTGATCTAGATTCGAGAAAGGCTGTACGCCGTGATGATTGTGGCAATGCATATTTGATTTGTGTTTGAACGTTGTGGCCCGATTGTGCGCATCAGTATCATTCGCGCTATCGACCGGATCTCGTCGCAACTGGAAAGCTTGAACATCTAGCTGCGGTAAATGGACCCGTGTGTATCTTTACCAAATGCTAGAAACGCCAGTGACTCTGACACCGTGTGTATCAAGTAGGCGAAATATACTGCTACGCTCGTGCTACGTACACGAAAGAGAGATGCTTACGACGTAACTCGCCGTCCTGGCTTACACTCAAGGTCACCATATAGCGAGCCTCGGCCGACATCTGTCCAGCGGGATGGTAACCCAGTAGCGGCAGCTACATCAGCATCACAATTGTTAGACTCCGTCGCTATACTGTCATATCACACTGCCAGGGTCTTTCAGGGCCAGAACCCTATCTGAGAAAGGCAAATATAGCCTGAGATGACATTGTATCATGACGGCATTGCTCTACATTGTATAAAAGGGTGAGCTGGAAAGATGGTGTACGCTCAGAGCCGTGCTCCTCACCACACTTTCTTCTTCTACCAAAGGCCCGGTGCCAATTCCTCGACTTCCATTTCATTCACAATCATGATGTTCCAGAGTGTCATCCTCGCTGTCTTGGCCGTGGCTGGTCTGACTCAGGCTGCACCCGCCATGCAGAAGCGTCAGACTAACACCGGCTCTGGTAAGTGGTCGAACACTTGCTAAGTGCTACTACAGAGAGTTGACGCCTGGTGTTGCACAGCCACGTTCTTTACGCCTGGCCTGGGTTCGTGTGGTATCAACAGCTCGGCCGCTGACCACATCGTCGCCGTCTCCGCTTCATTCTTTGATACCTTCCCGTGAGTACAATAGTATTCAACGAGACGCTTGATAGCTAAGATGCAATTATACAGGGGCGCGACTGCTAATCCTAACGCGTAAGAGCATCAATTATAGGATTACACACAAGCGTAGAACTGACTCACGTTCTATCATGCAGCAATCCTGTCTGTGGTAGAAAGATGACAGTCTCGTGTAAGTCAACTTTCGCTGAGCATGCTCGTATCGTTTTTGCTTAACACGTATTCTCTCCTTACCAACAGTCCAGGGGAAGTCGACTACTGCTACGGTCGTCGACAGATGCCCGGGATGCGGCGCTACGGATGTAGACCTCTCGCCCGCGGCGTTCAACGACCTGGCAAGCCCAGATCTGGGTCGTATTCAGGTTACTTGGACCTTGCAGTAGATGTACACTTCACGGGTCTTGTTGTGCTGTACCATGATGAAATGCATCAAGGAATTGATCATCGACGCTTATATTCTATGAATCGAGTGTGTGACTCTGACCTACGTATACGAAGGTGTAACGGCCGAAGCCTGAAGTTAGCTTTCATGCAAGTGGTATGTACACACTCGTGCTCACCTGAGTACTAATTTCGACCGGTGCCAACACACGCGCCTGGGTCTGTCGATGATAGTTGTGTCCACAAAGAGAGGATGATCACCGTTTCCGAATACGACCAGTTTCAATTAGTATGCACGATCATACTACACATCACGTTACAGAGTAGTATCGCTCGCCGGCCCAGCATGATGGAGCGTCTCACATGTGTCTGGAAGCAGGACCTAGATGTCCTCGGCGAGTGCCTACGTGTAGCATAGCGCACGTAAGTACACATCGACCAGTCAAGACCAGATGACTTGCTATGCACCTTTGATAGAGGTTTGTGAGGCCGCCCAGCCGACAAGTTTCATGCGAATCAACTGTTTGATCGCGATGAGCTGGAACGCTTTGGATGCGTCACTTTGACGCACAGCGCGGCCTCGACCGAACCTGAAGCTTGAAGCTTGAAGCGCTATCGGAGTGCTATTGTTGTATCCTGACCTGTGAAGTATATAAAGGGCGGTGAGACCGTACGCCGAATTCTTCAGAGTTGACCTCTCCTAGCCGTACCTCTTCCTCGTTCCCTTTGGCCAGGCGCCTTTCATTTTTGCACTTTTCTTGTCACGATGCTCGCTACGACCTCTATCTTCACTTTCTTGGCACTTGTCGGTTTTGTGATTGCGGCTCCATCAAACGTTCATAAGGGTGCTGGTAGGTCCATCAAGGTTGCTATTCCGATCTAAAGGTTATCTCACGACGTTTCGACAGCAACATTCTTTGAACCTGGATTAGGTGCTTGTGGTACACAGAGCAAGTCGTCCGATCACATAGTGGCCGTCTCTAACCAGTTCTTCAATTCATTTCCGTGTGTTCCCTAAGTATCCTATATAAAAAATGTACTCACCATCCGTTCAACAGGGGAGCCGGAGCTAATCCCAACAAGTTCGTGTCTATAGCTAACCTATTCTGTCCTGAGAGCTCATCAGTCTGTATTAGAAACCCGATTTGTGGGAAGACACTCACGGTATCCTGTACGCTTTTTACGTACCACTCTTGAGATTGATGTACTGACTGTGCAACTTAGTCAAGGGAAAGTCGACGAAAGTTAAGGTCGTGGACTCATGCCCTGGGTGCGGCTTGCTAGACATTGACCTGTCTCCAGCGGCCTTCAATGATCTCGCTAGTCCGGATTTGGGTCGTATTCAGGTGACTTGGACAGGAGCATAATGTAAAGCTGGCGAGGTAGTTTGGTAAGATAGTGGAGAAGAGCTGAATAAATGAAAGCCTACTTACATCCTTCGGGTTGCGTGACACATCAATACGGCTGAGCTACGTGCTTTGCGGTCCCATTCCGCTGGCTAGCCATTATTATTGATCGAATACAACATCGATATCGTTGGGGGATACTGCGACGAAAGGACTAGAATAAGCTCTGCATATTGGATGAGTACATGACACTATCACCATGAGGGGCAACATGAACGTTTGAACAGTGAGAAGTTTTGTACCTACCTGCTACTAAGTTAGTGCAGAGACCAAACCATGGCCGCATCGTTGGCCTCCATTTCTTGTTCAGCCACTGCAAGCCAATTCGTGACTCCAGCGGGTCACTTCAACCTCATCGCTACTAGCACGGCGGGAGAGTGAAACGTAACGGACATACATTCCTCACCGCACATCGACGACTCAGGTAAGGTCGAAAGGAGGGACGGAAACCCCAGAGCGCTCGTAGGTGAGTCATCCAATCCAGATCGCTAAGTACCCTTAAGGGCTAATTAATTCAGTTCGACATAATTAATGAGGATTCTACAATCTATTTCGTTTGGCAGCACTTCCGCTCGAAGCAGCAGGATGTCAGTACTTCAGTAGCTAGCTGCAGCCGAAGACACACCTGTTTCTAAGGCCAAGCGCGAGAAAAGGAGGCGAAGTGGAGTAAGAAGTAGGCTGCATTCGGGCTGTAACAGCGTAAGTAGGTGTGGCGGTGAGTCCTATGATACGATGATGCCCGGAGGCTCGAGTCGGAGAGCGATTATATAGTGAAGACGGTATGTAGCTACCAGAGTCCATATGTCTCTCTATATCTATGTACGTGAATGTATGGCGGTGAGGAGGGGAAAGTGCATGTGTGTGGGTATCTGTCCATGGAGGTGCAAACGAAGAGAATCTATGTATGCAAATCGCAGTGCTCTATCTAGTCTAGAAAATGTCCTTGCAGAAAATGAAACGTCCGAAACCTCTACATCAGCTCACCAGACAACGCCTTACACGTAGTTATACCCGTGTGCATTGTGAGGCGGCTTCTCTGTCGAGTCTGCCAAAGTGCTGGTCTCGCTCTCGGAGACACGGTTCTTCTCCACGCCCATATCTTGCAGTACGTCCTCATCCTTAGCCAGGAAAATTTTGCCCTTCCAGAATGCAATTACGGTGAGCGTGAACAAGATGAGCCAGACGATGCACATGAGAACGGCCATGATCGTGTGCCAGACGAAGAAACCTTCGATCTCGAAGGTGTCTCCGAGCAAACGAATGGTAGCAATCCAGCCCACTAGAAAATCGAAGCAGTGATAAGCAAGCGTATTCATGATCCAGAACTCAGAATACGTACCGTTGGGGAAAGTCAGCGCCCAACCTAGCATCATTCGTCAAGTGTCAGTTACGGGCGCCGATAACAACAGTTGAACCACATACAGCCCAAGATCTCATGCAAGTGCTTGTGCAGCTTGAACCAGTATGGCAGAGCACCGAAAATGAAGAAGAACACCGCCAAGCCAAAGAGAAGGAGACCCGCCATAACACTAGAGGCGTACCAAATCTCGCCAGCGATGGGAGACACGAGGTTGTACTTGGGGAGACTGACCAGCGATGTGTTAGCATTGCCTGGAACGCTCAGGGTCAAATAAAACCTTACATTTCCTGTGCACGCTTTCCGAGGTTGATCAGTGCGAGTGCAGTGAAACCCGGAGGACCGCATGCAACGAAAGCTCCATTAGCTTGATGACCATCAAGGAAACCGGTCTAAAACGCAACATAGGTTAGTAGAGCGGCGTGATAAGCAGGGCGGACTCGAGAATTACCATCATGATACTACAGGCGCACACAGCGTAGCCATTGCCAAGTCAATCAATGATGATGGCGAACATACGGACATAACGGCTTACCGGATGATGTAGATGCAGATGTAGAAGAACGTCACGAAGAAGCCAAGACCTACAGTGGAGATGAGCATCGTCGATACACGTTTCCTCTGAACATGTCAAGATCTTGGCGGAACTCACCCTGGAAGACATAGCCAACCAATAGGACGCCGAGGGAGCGCGGATCGTCCGCTGGGATAACTCGCAAAACGTTGAATGCAACCACACCGACAAGCATCTGCATCACAATTTATCAGCATCCTGTTGTCAGTATATGAGTACCGTATTTACCATTGGGAACACCTGGAGACGAAACTATCAGTCGAGTTATAGAACAAAGGAACACTAAAAGACAGTACCAGGAATGCCCATGCGGGAGTGAACGTCTTGATGTCATGAGGCTTATTGAACCAGATCATAAGCATCGGGAAACAAACGACTACCGCAAAAACGACGTAAACCCTTGATTATAGACCGCACTTTAGCTCTAGTATCGACGGCTCCCAAATAACGCGTACCAGAACAATGCATATATGAATCCCGGATGTACGTGCCCTGAGGGGACGGCGTAGTTGATTGTACCGATGATGATCGTCGCAAACGAAAGCACCTAGCAAGCGGTTAGCCGAAATGAATGACGAAGAACACAAAGAACTTTCAGCTCACAATGAGAGGTACGAAGATGCCCTTTACGGGATCCTGAAGTAGTCGCCACGCTTGCCTTGGATACACTGTCGTTTCACGTTAGTGAAGTGCATTGTCTTGAAATAAAGGTACTTACAGATAGCTTGCAATAGTAGTGTAGTCGTGTTCAGCAGGAACAGTGCCATGTTGATGAAGTAGAATACAGTCTCAACGTGGGTCAGAGCTTGTGAATGGCTCTTGATGCCGGACATGGTGACATACACCGCTCCTGTACCCATTCCAATGGGGAACTAAGGCAGTAATGAATAAAGGACAAATTCCACAATGTGTTCTGACCTACCGCTTGCCATGACCATCCGTGTATGCGGCGGGCCAGACGGCCGACGCGAGGGCCAGTACCCTCAGATGAGAGGTCTTGTGAATGAGACGCCATAATGTTGCAGGGAGCACTGGATTACAACAAGAACAGAAATACGAGATCGTCGCGAGGAACAGAGAGGAAAAGGAGGAGGAAGGACCGTAGTGTGACGCACTGCGTGCACAAGAGAGATAGAGGAGAAAACCGCGAAGGCGAGGAACCAGTCCCGGGACGACGACCTGTTAAATAATCAGAGCAGAGCCGGCTGCAAGGCAAGAGGCGTGTCGAAGGCGCAGCTCGACAAGGCGAACTCTGATATAAGGGATTACGAGGAGTTTATAGCCGACCCAATTGGAGCCAGGCGCTCACGCCAAGAATGAGCCAAGTCGGATGGAAGCGTAGTGTTTTGTTGACCCGCACCGCTCTCTGTGGCTTATCATGACTTCTAGCGTTCTCGAGATTGGCGCACGGCTTCGTAGAGAGGGATTTGGGATGAAAACGGCGACAGATCTGCTTCGATGCGCCAAGACGTCGCGTCGCCGCCACCGCCTACTTTTCTCGGATAGGTCGTCATAGCATACTGAACGTCACCTAGCCAAGATTTCGCGCGAAGGCTCAGATAAGGGTGCTTCTGTTGAACGTGGCCATAGTCATTGTCAACACAGGCCAATCAACAAAGCCTTCTGCACCAAAGGCATCGCCTCGTCGTGAGGTGAAAATCTTGGCAGAAAACGTGCGGCCAGACGGTAGTGTGGCCTACTATCGTAACAATGCGCGTGTCATAGAGAAACATGTTCTACATAGCGATGATACATAGACTGCTTAAACTATTTCAGGTTAGGAGTTGTTCTGTAAGCGGTAGCTATAGAACTCACGAGGTTCTGACTCGAGTTTCAGTTCGAGGAATTGATCGCGGCGATACTCAATCATTAATGATCCTGTTTTGTGCATAAGAAAATCTAGAACAAATCGGTGAATAGTTACGCGGATGCTTTTTGGCTATTGGGCCGCGAGAACACTGGACGGACATGGAAGTGCAAGAGGAAGAGAGCGTCTACATGACTATTGACTAGTATTGACTAAGTAGACGATCTTTGAACTCCGACTGTTACTACTCGTAAGCCATTTCTTAACGTCGATTGGAAGGATTTGATGGCGAACATGTAAGCATCTCACCGCTGGTCACAACTCTGTCAATGACTACCAACTTCACGAAATACAAACCATTTAACTCTCAAATCTTCTCTGTCTGAAAAATCTCTCTTGCGCATGCGCCGGTTTGGAACTGCATATCGAGCTCGTTGTGACCCGTCGAATCTGATTGGGAGATATAGGTCATGGTACTCGGTGAGCAGTGACCCCAGTCGTGATGTGTCGAACCTATAACCCATAGTGCTCGAAATAGTTTTCGTTAGAGTTGCCCCCTGCTTATATGCGTGAACTTTTGGGACTTTCGGCCAGTGTTGCATGAGGGACAGGCCACAATACCTGCGTCCAACATCGACTCTCCTCGTAGTGATATCGAGTATCCTACTGTACGTGTTGTCGTCGAATGAAGGGATTTATCCCACGACATCTATGAACACGTACTGCATCCTATGAATTCATGGGTGGATATAACGGATCAATTGTGGTGAGTACGACTGGCCTTTCTCGTCAACTACTACTTAAGTTGTCATCGTGTGATAGAACGCGACCGTTATATGCCAGAACAAGCCGCTACCAATTGTTCATCGACGTTTTGGTCGGATAATCAGCGTTGGCTCTGGCAACGTGACTCGGCAAAACACAGTAGTGGGAAACTGTGCTGACCTCTCCGGTCTCTCAGGTGGGTCCATCTGTTAGTTTACTATTGCTGCATCGGAGGTATGTCGTGCAGGCTTCGTGCATTATTAGGCCTTATCGTAACAACCGAATTGTAGGACATGCGTCGCTGGTGGCTGACAAAGCTCACTCCGCAAATAGTGCCAGCCAGCGCTTCGACCAAGTGAAGCCGGTACCCCTTCACGTCTATAACACGCCACCACGTCGTTGCTTCCCATGGACATCTACAGTCGATGACCGAACAATATATTCGGTTTAAGGAAGTTGTTGTTAGAAATTGTTGATCATTATTAGCGCCCAGTGCGGCACACTTACAGATTGTTACGCTCTAAGTGAGCGTATCTCCTTGTACCTATGAATACCACCTTGCAACGGGGTACATGCACTGAAGTTTTCAACAATGCTCCGGTCAATGCCTGAGAGTGCGTGGTGCTACGCCGTCTCGACCGGTCTACGCATGAGTAACCTAGTATTTTAGCAGCATCGTCCTTCGGTGGCGCTGACAGCGCGGTGTAGCGAATACACCGTATACTGCCCATCAACAACGTAGGTACCCATACTGTCGATGCGCCACAGTTAGTAATTGCGGAAGCGAATAATGGTGCGCTGTCCGCAATCTTGTCTGCTTATCATCTAACTCTGCCTCTCACCGGACAGCCAGGCATTGCATCTCTCGAAAGCCAAGGCCATCTGTGAACACGCTAGAAATGTTATAAGGCGGCCTACGTAGATCTCTGGAAGCCAATTCACAGTTTTCCACCTTTCATCGTCAATACCCCCTGATTTCCTCAGTTCACAACTTACTATGGCTACCGCGATCATCAAGTGGGTCATCCAGAAAGCGGGCACGTTCCTCGTCAACGACCTCAGGAAGCAGCTGTTTGGAGATGCCTCCAACGACCTACGGCCGCTCCTCCAGGAAGTCATACAGTTGGAACAAACTATCATCACAATGGAGCTCGAAAACAGAATCCTACCTTACGCAGACAGGATCACGTCGTGGATGAAGGAACTTGATGCAAGGCTTGACTCAGCGAAGCGTGGGTGAGTTGTCATTTTACACAAGCCATTCTCGATTCTTGTTGCTGAGCGTATCACTCAGTTTCACCAGCGAGCTCGACGACTTCATCAGGGACATCGCCAACGCTAATGACGGTGTCGCCAATGCGTTAACATCGATCGACAGAGGATTAACCGGCAACGATGGAATAGCAGACCAGGGTCTGCTTGACAACTGGCACAACGCCGCGTATTCCCGCCTCGCTGACAAGAGCAACGTTAACCATACAGTCGAGAGCTACATACAGGAGATGGACAACAGGCTGCAAACGATGCTGCAGCTTTACCGGAACGGCCTTGTTTTGCTTACCCTGACTACCCAAGGTGAGAAACTTGGGTCTTTGCACACCTTAGAGCAGATGTAGGCAGTGCGACTGACGTCTACTTGCCCCAGATGCGGTGCGGATCAACGAGTATTGCAGGGAGTGGAAGGAGAATATGGTGAAGATTATGAACATAATTTATGGCTTATATCCGCCAGCAGTCAAGCTGCTTAAACCGTCGTATGACGACTGGTCTTTGGGAGCCTGGTTCAGGTTGCAGCGCCGCGGCACGTCGCAGTATCTGTATCATGACTCGAAAGGGGCTGTATTCTGCGCAGGACATTCTGGCTCTGGTACCGAATGGCAGTTCAATCCCGCCGTACCTAACGGCCTCGTCGGACTCATCAGTAGGGAGGAATGGCGTCTCAAAATCGAGTCATACAGCACATCTGGTCTCACCGGTCACACTGAAGACCTGAAGCGTGGCGACGATGTGGTCTTCAAGATGATTCCGCTCAAGGACGTGCCCGACGCCGCTGTTGAACTTGTAGGGCCCTACAGTCAGTCGACTCTGCTGAAGTACGACTGCAGGACAAATAAGAATGTGGGAGTATGGGTTCCATTCAACGACTGGGTTTTGCAGCTGGTGTAGATGGATGTTATGGGTGAGTACTTACCGGACCATGTCTTTTCGAGGAGGCTTAAATTTGGCGCTTCTAGTAGGTATAGACGGGTGCATCCGGACTGCATCGTTATACACGGACATGATGTACCGAGAATCTCGGCGAATATCCTACCAGAAGCTTTGTACCGCTGTTCGTCATACGATTTATCAGCTCGCCTTTCCTCACATAACCCAATCATGATACACTTCACTTTCCGGTTTCGCCCGCGACTTGTATTGAACGATGTGACCCGCCGATAATATCACTCAGAGAGCATAAGCTTCTTCACCCATGACGGTTCGCCGCTGTTTATTTACCCCATAGAAGCTACTGTGCCGTGGCGCATCATCGATAAGTGGATACTATATCTATCGGAAGGCAACTTACCAATCACCGCAGGTGGCTTCTCTCCCAAGCATTTATAAGCCAACTAATTCGTTTTGGTAGGCAGGTTTAGCTGTGAACCCGAAGCTGACCATGCCCGACGTACGCGTCGCACTGTATATCGTTAGAGAGGAAGAGCGACTACTGCAAGGGATACTATGATGGGCGACTGCCGTGCCGCAGGACTGCGTAACTGGCGAATGTTCTCTTCCACAATCTCTGTGGTAAGCACGGCGTCGTTACTTGGTACAAATACGCTGCAGGAATAATCGTTCTGCAGCACTGATCTCATCTCTCAACCTCTCAAGTGTCTGATATTGTCCTATTTCTTCCATCATGTCTGCGAATCGCAATACCGCCAATGCTTTCTTTCAAGCTTTGGAGAACAAGAATCTCTCTCAAGTATCGAACCTCCTCTCCCAGAACCTCAAATACTAGTGCGTGTGGCTCACTTTTGATACATGCTCGAGGCTTCTTACAGTAGATTTGATCACAGTAATCATCCTCGCCCCTCTGCTGGTGGTCTAGACAAGGATGGACTGCTAGCGTTCCTCTCCAACCTCACATTTATAGAACAATGGGACGTGAGTGATTTGATATCTTCGCGGCACATACCTGACACTCACGGAGCTTATAGTTTGGCTACAAGGATCCCATCAGTTTCGTTGAGAACGAGAAAGAAAACGAACTGGTTTTGCATGTAATATCATGTTTTTATCGTACGGATGAGAAACCTCACCCCGTTCACGTAGTTTTCGGCCGTCACGTACGCGACCTGGGGTCAGACATACGACTCCGAGTTCATCTGGTTCATCCACTTTGACAGAGAGGGCAAGATTGACGGGCTGAAAGAATTTTTTGACACCTTGTACCGTCAGACTATACTGGCGGACGTGAAGGCAAAAGCAGAGTCCGCTTGAGATATGCGTATCTAGATAGAAGCTACGGTCAGAAGATGTGTATATTCGTGTCAACTGATTATATTCTGTCGATCGTGTGGTCAGAGGATCATGGTTATCAGTGCTTGGACTTCAGACGACTTGGTTCACCAACGTCCGAATTACTAGTATCATCCAATGAATCAAGTTAGACTGTCACCTTCGCGATACATTTGTTATGAGGGATTGTACACGGATATAGGCTGCCAGAAACCCGTCGATACCTGCCGTAGCTCTAAAAACCGCAGTCACTTGCGTAAAGGGTATTAGTACGTCGGTCATCCTAGACTCCTACATTAGTAGTAGAAACGACTTCCCTATGGGCGGACATTGTTATCTGATATAAGTAAGACAGAATGCGCTCACAGTATAGAATACGTGAATCGTCTGGGCGATGTAAAACGCTAACTTCTACTTGGGGATTGATTCGCTTGTTCGATTCTTCAGTTCCGTGCTCTTTCAAGTTCGCATTGATATACCTGTTGAATTCTCCATACCTAGGTTAACACCAAACAAGTCAGCTCCAACACGACATACTACGACTCGGAGGGTGAGATAGCACACATATGATTGGCTATTCCAGCAAAACCGGTCAAGGCTGTGAAATGTGTGTCAATTATTCGGATGTTCGTCCTGTGGGGACTTTGCTCGGGACATGCACGTGGACCCAGGAATTTGAAGAGTGCAACTGAGATTATAGATTGTAGTAGCCTATACTTGCGCACAAGTAAAAGGGGTGTAATGCCCTCATTTTAACCGGGCTCGGCGAGACTAATCGTAAGTCCATAGAACGCTAGTTGATACAAACTTGAATGGCGAAGTGCTACCTTGAAATCGGCCGACACTACTGTAAATATGCCCTTGAATCATCTTCAAGTTGCGGTAACGCGACAACAAGAGTTTGCACCAAAGAATTCGGAGATGTACCCTTCATGACCTCGCTTATCGAAGGAGGCACAGAACGGGCTGCCAGCGGCCAGGGGAGACGTGGCGCAGTTCTAAGAGTGAAAGGCGCTCAAACGGTATGTTTGAGACACACCAGTTCCCACTTTCCTCCGTGGATGGCTCCTCCGTGTGAGCCTGCAAAATGAATGTGAGCAAATTCTAGGATACTTGTATGATGACCAACCTCATAGAATTCTTGCACTTTCCGCGCAACCAGGCAGGCCAAGCGAGCTCTCGTTATTGGTTTTTTGTGACTATTATGACTGTAGACAGATGACCATTTCACCCACGTATCGTATCCAGGCCACTGTCAATCGTAGACGTGAGATTCACGATTGTTACGTTGCCCTGAAACAAGCTTTATCATACCAAAATATGCAAAGCTATCATCGTTCCTCTCGTGTTAAGCACTAACTCTTGTTGCGCATTACGCAAATTAGAGACTTTCGATGCGATGGCATCCGGGAGCAGTATGCCAAGCTGGCCGTGGTGGAAGAACTGGACAGGAGCACATGACTGAAAGACGGCATCGGTTCTATACACTTGCTGTGGGACAACCATTCCCGGGATTGGAGTATGCCCGACATAGTCCATGAAAGTATGATGCCGTCTGTCGGCGACACTGGCACCCCATGCCCGCGGCGCCTATTTGAGATTAGAGGTACATCAGTTCTGTCCTTCTAGGACTGGGAGACTACACACCATTCGCACCGTTGTACCAGTATTATTGGCAGTACTGTTTGGATTACGCTGAGCATTCCTTTGCAACACATCAGGGTATTTAGTGCCCAAATGAGTTGTCCAAAATACCTGAGACAGTGTCAGCGTGGTGTAGTCAACAATGTAGCCCAAGATCTATGCTTTGAACTCACGGTGTCTGAGAATTTCAAGATACCCCTGTTATTCCAGCTAGGTAGATGCAAAGCAATGTAGCCCTGCTCGTCAACCTCTAATCTCCCGGCGAATGTCAACTCTGATAAGCAGGAAAGCCTCCTTTTCCCGGAAGCATCCCCGCCCAAATCGTTGATTGCTTCCCAGTCAATCATGTTATGATCCTCAATTGAATAGTTGGAAAACTGAAGCATGATAGTCAAAGACTGGACCGTCTGAGGAACGGTAGTCAGCACCGCCGAAAACAGCTTGCTAGCCCACTCCCATCGGTGCAGAGTGGGAAACTGTTCGGCTGGGAAGACCTGAATGCAAAGACGGCGAAGATTACTGCATGAATACAGGCTAAGCATGTCTGCAGTGCCCACGCAATCTGCACTCATAATTGGGTAGTATGAGCAGCTTGTGTCATGACGCAAAATCTACTAACCTGTGGAAGATGCTTCAATTATATCCGAGATATCTATAGCAACATCTTGTAGGTGTTCACCAGCCTTCCGTAAGAATTGGCCTGCAGACTCCACGTCCTTCATTGTCCTACAATTGAGCTCGATAGACCGCAAAGAATCCGCAGTGTCGGCGCTTAGTAATGCGTCTAGCAATCCATCAGTTACGTGCGACGGTGGGGAAAGTCCTCTGAACAGGAGTTGGGTAGCCCGAAGTTTATTATGAAGGGTCGTTTGCTCTGTTGAGATTCTTGACGCTGTACCAGGTGCCTCCGAAAAGTCGATACACAGTACTTCAAGTCTGGAAAAGGAGCCTAAGACGGTCATGAAATCGTCCAGGGCGTGCTCTCCAAGTACCATGTGTCGAATAAACAGTATATCCAGTTCCCACTGGTACTGTCTTGCTTCTGGAAGAGGGCCTGATTTGGTAGTAGAACGGCCATAAGTGGGTTTTTTAACGTTCAGACATTGAAGCTCGAGGACACGTAATCCGGGGAGATGAATGAGAAGCAATGAAAGCCTTCGTGGCGAGATGGACAGTTTAGAAGATCCATCGCTTTGGTGGCCATTTGCACCAAACGACAAAAGCTAGGAGGGCTATCGACGGAGGTCAAAAACATAAGAAATTTCCGCATGCGTGGTCCTGGGCCATAGACTGAACGATCTGTGGAATCAGAGTTATCGTGTTTGGTGCGGAGTAATCCAGGGATATGCAAGACACTAAAGAGGTAGGGCCTGCAGATTTGCGATAATGAACGACAAACAAGGGAGCAGCTCTTGAGAGTTGTTAGGGATTCGGAAAGTTCTTTGACGATATGGATGAATATCTTCAGTGGAAGTGAGGGGGTACTGGGCGTATGGCCGTTCGAATTCAGAAGGCGTCCAACTAGTAAGTGATATAGTGAATTGATATATGTTAGTAATGTGTCGTCCCTACTTACCGGAGTCATTGATGACGATTGTGGGCGAAAGAGAGTGTAGCATTTTGACAAATGTCAGGGGCCATTGATCGTCCTGTGGAATCAAGTTATTATCAATACGATTTCGGAAGACATCATAATGCCCGGTAGACATGAATACAGACCAGGACAAAGTTCTCCAGGTCATCATAGCTTGCTATAGCTACAGAAGCATCGGAACGCTAAGAAATCGTATGAGAGCGGCTCTCTACGTCATGGGTCGGAACCTTGACATACCTCGAGGATGTAGTCCAAGATAATATCCAGCGGGCTGAGCGGCTGTCATGTAGGTTTTTGAGTGAGTTTCTCATTGCTATAAGCCACCGGCATTGATGGAAGCATCAGATAGAATACGTACGCTAGCGGCAACACAATCCTCCGCAATCTCTACATCATCGTTTCTCTTCGTTAAAGCTGGCTCACAAGTTCCGGTGTCATCTTCACTCGGGGGTAAATTTGGGGGGGACGCAGCGGCAACTATCTTCGTAGGAAACAACGGTAGACGGCGCTTGATTTTGTAGTAGTTGAGAAAGACGCACTGGTCTTTAGCCTGAGGGAGGGGCTTGGTCTGTGGAAGGGGATCGTGCGATGGGATCAACGAAGCCTTCGAAGCTTCATCCGTTGTGATGACACGGGCCGCTGGGCCGCTGCGTTGATGGATGGGACCACAGTGCCACGCTTCGCGGAAAGAATAGCCTACGTCAACATGTATCAATGGACCAAGCTGTCCACTCAATGTCAGCTCGCGAGCGCGGCTTTGTGTGCCGAGAGACGCGGCAACTGTCCAGCTCGATGTCTTGACGAAGCCACATACAAGAACAATGTCTTCCAATCTGCAAGGAATCCCAAGTTTGTCGGTTGCGAAGGTATGCCAGCTGTCATGGTGGTCTTTCATGTAGCTCTGGAGCTGCAGTTGTTGACGGCAAAGTTTTGTCTTCGTAGCATCGTCCCAGAGCACCAGGAATGCGCCCTGCTCGCTCTCAAATAGAAAGCGATATGACAATGCGATTCCGGTGTTGAGCGCTGGATCTTTTCTGTACAAGCACAGTATAAGATGACGAATTCTTATTGTTCCGACTTGCTACGTACACCGTCATTTCTGCCTTGATTTGGTTGCTTTTGACACTGAAGCTGCACAAGGGGCCCTTTGACAAGTAGGATGGTTTCACGTCGACGGAGTCGCTGAACAGTTGGAAAGGGGTGGAGATGGGAAGGGTAGCATTCCCGTTCAGCTCATGTTCCTGGTTGTGAGCAATGTTGAACAGTGGTTTGAAAGCGCCGTCCTCATCTATATGCCCAACGTCAGCAATTTCGATTTCTCGCTCACGTCCACCTGGTCCTTCCGTATGTGCAGGCCACCATAGCGGATGGCCTAATTTGAGTTTTTGAAGTTCCTCAGCGTATACTCTTGTAGCTTCGCCCATATCACGTAGACGGCAAATGTTGAGACGACCGAGAGGAGGGGGTGAAATGGAAAGCCATCTTCCATGAATCTTTTGTAGGTTGCGGAAAGGAGGAGCGCTTCAGCCTGCAGAGTTTGCACAGCCGGCTCATCATGTACATGTGGTTGATAGAAGTCAGAGAGTATAGCGTAAGCCGGTGACATAGCCACCGGGAGAGTACAGCTTAACGGCCTGAACAATTGAAGAAGACAGTGTTTAGGTTGGGAGCACAGGAATGAATTGAGTTTGCACAGAACGTACTGGCAGCGGATATAAATGCCTTCACTGAAGCTGGCGTCGGCTCTGGTGATTTATGGAGAAGCTGTGTACGGCCAATTTCGACTGCCAGATGCATCAGACTCGAAGCCTGATGGGCTATGAGTGGGAGATGATCGATGATACATAGACCAAAACGACAGTCGATTAGCGTTCTCTATATGGTCAGGGCATCAGATGTTCGGTGGCGCCAGAAACCAATTTACGAGGTTAGATCTAGTATAGCTTTTGTTGCGCCATCTGTATACCACGTTGGAAGATCCCATATTATAATCATATCGGGAGCGGATTTATCATAGTATACCATGACAAAATCTGGCACATATTCAATCCAGTGCAGTCTTGATGCCAATAGTTCGACCTGCGTACGTGTACTAGTCAGCAGGCTTAAAAGAAATTCAACTATAACTCACGGCAGGGCCGACCGTCTGATTGGATATCTATATACTAAGAAACAAGTTAGGGCCCAAATTAGTCCGACCTACATATGTTTTCGCCATTCAGGCTGCAGCCGTCTCAGGGACTAGGCTCATGGGTTGAGCTAGTGGTGACGTTTTTATACAAAGTGGTAGCATACGCATATCGAATGCCAGGAATATTGGTAGGTAGCTGCAATGAAATCACAGGTGTGGGAGCGGACAAGTATTATAAATCGCATGAGTGCCTACACAGAAGCATGCACCCGTCAAACGGAAAGAATACAACATTGAGAAGTGGCCACGTACTGATAGAGTTCCACTGTCGGCTTTGCGTAGCGTTCATTCAAGAGAGGCAGTACACAAGTACAGGCTGCCACGAACCCGTCGAGACCTGCCGTAGCTCCAACAACTGCAGGTATTCAAAGCGTATATTTCGAATATCCCAAACTCCCGCATTAGTAGAAACGGCTCCGCTCTGGATGGACTTGATCAGAATGTGTGTATATAAACAAGGCAGAGATACTCACAGTATAAAACGCGTGGACGGTCTGAGCGACGCAAAACGCCAGCTTCCACTTGGGAATTGATTCGCCCGTCTTTGTGTGCTCTTTCGCATTGATATCCCTGCTGAATTCTCCGTACCCGGGCCACTAGCGGTCATATGAGCTCCAACATAACATGTCACGCGGACGAGGTAGTGCACATACCATGATACGAAGTTTGATCTTCGTACTGGTCATAGTTGTTGTAGGACGACTGTCGCGGTCTAGTATACCGGCAACTCCGTTTAAGGCCGCGTGCAGATTGACGCCGGGCAGTTGTCCCTCGAAGAATAAGATAGGAGGGAAGAGAGGATATGGGGCCGATACGCGAGAGTAGACTAGCTGTGGAACGACGGTGCCGTTCAGATAGAAGTTGGGATAATCGGCGTTCGTGTGCATAGCAGTCTGTGGTTTCAGGCGGTGTCAGCGATAGGTTGCGGTCGATATTACAGCTGCGCACCATGATGTGAATGAAGGCCGTTGCAACAGTCATGTACGATCGTGTGGTGTCTGTAGGATTTTATACCACTAGCATTTGCCATCCACATTTGTTCGAAGTCTATGGATTGCTGGAAGCCTGGTCGCCTTGCAGCCACGCGGCTTGATATACGGCCACAGATGACGTTTCTTCATAATGCGCACGACCGTGTTGTTCCAGCTCAGCTACCAAAACGGACAACATTATCAAAAAGTGCCATCAACCCGAGCAGTGCACGTACACATTTGACCACGGCGGCGCTCGGGAGAAGCACCTCAGAGATTCCACACAGCTATGTGGAATTTGTGATGATGGCGTATCGGCCGCGCTTTACGGAGATGCAGGGTTCACTGCTCTGTGGGTCTTGTATAAACTTTGGGAACTTTACTCGGGCGCACAAATTGAACACACCAAACCGGTCGCTCGTATCAATGAGGATCATATCTTACTCAGACTCCCATACCTAACGCCCCGAATGTATACCTACACTGAGTAAGTTAAATGAAATCATCGTATGCTGATGCGAACTTACACCAAGGGTGATGAATCACTTTGTCTGTGTAAACTCTAGTCGCCCTTGTTGAAAGAACATTTTTCCACGGTTTGCTTTTCTCTGCTGCGCTCCACTCTAGCGAGAGGCGATACAAAATGCTTCCGAAGCCAGCTATCCCTCTTTCTGCCAATCTGTGAAGTAGTCTTCCATTTTCCGGATTCAGCGTCTCTCTCTCGCATCGTATTTTTCTCGGCAGATAAAGCAGGAGGACCTAGTCTCATTCCCATTAGTAAAACCCCAAAAACGATGTTTTAGGCGTCGGTGACGAGAATCGACGAGTGACGTAACTGGACCCGGAGAAGAATATTGTGGAGGGCTTCAGTAAGGAGAAACATCGTCGGTCTAGTTCACGACGGAGAAATACCGATTATCGATAACCTCGATCGGTATGGGGTTCTCGATCACATCTGGAGTGGAAGATAAGGACGTTGAGGTCTCACCCGTTGAGAGTCGACCGACTGTCGCGAAACTTCATTAGAGGGGTATTGAACTAGAGCATACAGCAGCATACCCCGGATTGATCGACTACCACTTCGAACGATGATTCTCTCGACCGATATGCAAAGGTTTTGGGCCAGTCGTCGCTCTGCATGCCGCTATCAGTCAAACACGCTATGCAGAGAATTATCATCGAACCTTACCATATCAAGCTTGTTGAGGTCCTCGTGGCTAGCTATAGCCACCTCCGCATTGAAGAACTATTATTCAGGAGAATTCTAGTCACAGTAGCATAGACATGACAGATAGCCCCGATGTATGGGCGCAGAGCGGCGAACATACGGCTTTGATGACCGACTTTGTTGCATTGTCCGAGGGAACTTGAATGAGAATACACCGCGCTGATTGCTACATTAAAATCGATAGGTTAACGCGCCCCCACGTAGGGGATTGACGAGTCGCTATTTTTTATGTTTTGTGAGCAATGAGGAACAGAAGAGAGTGGTGGTACGCACGCTGGCAGTTGCCCCTGTATATGATGATTGCGAACACTAGAACTATAGAGCGGCCCAGTCCTGCAGAGCTTCTCCTTCGTTCCGATAGATGCCTTGGTGTACTCTAGAGGAACGAAGTCGTCAAGAGTCGAACCGGCGGTCAGTTCGTTGTCAGCGACATAGGTGATATTGAGAAGCAGGTGAAATGCGCCGTCGTCTTCAGCATAGCCCACATCTCCAACCCCTACTTCATGTTCGCGTCCGAGTAGCTAATTCGTTGGTTCCAGGCCGCCACGACGCATGTCCGTCTTTGTACTTTGCGAGTTGTTCAGCGAACACGCTCGCAGCTTCAGCCATCGCAAGCAAATGTACAGACCAATGCAGCTCGCAAGGAACGCATGAGTGTGAGAAGGGCATATGTGGCCATCGTCGCTATTCTGCGTCGACAAGCATTGTCAAGAATGCGCGACAAAACTCAAAGACGCTAGACTCCGGCTATCACCGAGAAAGTGTACGCCCGGATTAGGAGGGAGTCTTCACAGGTACTTACTTACATTGGCTGGGGACTCTGGTGCTGCTAAGTAGATCATGACGAAACAAGACTCTGCTATGCATCAGCAGCCCCAGGCGTAAGTTGAAAGTGAGAAAGCGGAAAGGGAGATGCCATGCCAGTGCCCAAAAAAGTAGTACAGTAAGTACATTCTCGATCTACGAGCTAAGTGGTACCGTAGTAACGTGAAATCGAAGTAAATAGCGAAGCAACGTGAATGTTTTGTTAAAAGAGCCGGAAAAAGTATGGTTAGGGAGTGTGTATATACGGGGAATAATAAGGAATGTGATATGTTTTAGTAATGTGTGCATCGCCAGCGAGGGGAGCCAAAAGCCGTCGCTCCTTATCCTGCTTTGTCATACAATACGGATGCCATCTATACAGGACAAAAGAGGATGACCGGCTGATACGAGCCCTTCGATACGTGCCGGAGCTCGTAGAGAATGAGACTTTCGAATGGAATAACATCGGGCAACCATTGAAAATTTAATTCCCAGCTGCCTGACCTATGGTATCCCTGTCCTCGGGGTCCATGTTAGGGGATGTCCAAAATGAGAACGGATGCATATGCACTTACGCCGTCGTAGAACCTTTTCATCGCTTTAGCGACGACACGAGCGAGCCTGGCCTTTGTGATAATTGTAGGGCGTCCATCCTGCGTAGCTACAACACCGACTGATTCGCTCCATGGCTGACATCCAGGCCACTACAAGAAAGGATAGAGTCGTTAGTGAACAAATGCAGGCTGATAAAAATAACATTTCGTACGTTCACACGTATTGTGACCTTAGTACCAACTGTAACTATAGGAGAGATAACGGTCTCCCCCTCTAAGCCGTCGCAGGAATCGAGTGCTGTAGCCATACGGATCCCGGATTGCCCATTGTGACTGAACTGGATGGTCTCGTTTGGAGTAAATTGGGCAGCTGATCCGTACACTTCCTGGGGAACTGGGAGCCCGCCAATTTGACCAGGTACGTTGTGGAATGTGTGGTATGTTGACTGTAAAATTAATCAGATCATTGACTGCTGGAGAATCAGTTAGAAGGAACACGCACAGCCATTGATTAGACAAGGCTAGAGAGGCACTGCGTTAGGAGGAATGTCAGAGTGCTATGAGGAAGTATGCATGCACAGGATTATTTATATAGTTTATACAGATCATAGAAAAACAGATTGGGGACAGTGAAGTGGCTTTGTGGCATACGAAGAAGATGAGTCGATTATGGCAGGTATGGTGAAACGTAGAACGTACAATGCGGACATGAAGGTGGCATGCACTTATCCATGCATCCATATTTCAATACAGCTTGGAAGGTGCCTCATTCCTCTGCCCATCCGGCCCCTTGATCGGACAATGAGGCGAGACCCATCGTAGCATCATACAAAAATTCAACATTACCGCAAGTTTCGTCACATGCTACAAGTTGGACCGAAGCTAAAGCTCGCCTTGAGTATGACAAAACCCTCGACTCCCTGGGGCGCATGCTCAACTACTGTATCTCAATCATGTCTGCCTGCCGGTGGTCATCGCAAGATTGGGGGTAGCCTGAGTTGCCTTGGTAGCACCGTGGATTTCAGTATTATATCGCCAAACGGCGTACTTAGTTGCCTCATTCTAACCGTACATGAGCCTGTTATTTTGTACCGGAGATAGATAGATAAACATATAGCTCACAGTGGCCTGCAACTGATCAAACGTAAAAACCAAGCCAACTTGAAGTTCTCGGTCGGCCTGCAGTTCAAGTTTGCTACTCAGGCTCCTGTGACCTCATTTGTGAATGTCAGTAGGAGCACTTAACGTATATAGAGCAGATGCACGAACGAGTTAAACCCATCACGGCGGCAGCTGTACGCCACGTTCACAATGTCCAGTTTAAGATAGAAAGAAACAACGTTGTCACGGTCACGATTGTTGAACTCACCTTTCAAGTACACGTGTGACGTGACTCGATCAAAGGCGTCTGTAGACTGTGAATGAGCGCTAGCGGCGATCGGCTCGATTAGGGGTGTCATCATCTTTGTGGCGTTCTGATCGGACCGAAACTTTTTCTTGCCAGTGCTTGGCCGGTGTCTCATTTCCGCCACCGACGACCGCGACCACCACACTCCCGACGTCTGACCGCTGTTCAAGATGGCATCAAGCCTCGCGAGGCAGTTGGCCCAGGGCGCATCACTAAACGCGTCTTTGCTTGTCGACAGGTCACGCCGACAGCCCACCCAATCGTATCTATTCACTCCACGGGAGGCCGACCAGCACGACCTCGACTCAATCCATGCGCTCGGTGTCAACGGCTTTCAACGCCTGAAATCTATTGAACCAGCTATCTCAGACTACGAAGATCCTCTATTTTCCGACGCTGCGAAGGTAACGGACAGGACCCTGCTTACCGCTGAAGCAAACAAGCAGCTGGATGTCGCAATCGGTGGATTATTACCTCTGCTGGGTCCTTACTTGTTGGAAGCCCCAGCCAGTAAAATCATCGAGTGGCTTGTACGGCGGTTTAGGTGCGCAATATGTCCCTGATTCGAATTGTAGCAACACTTACCTTTTTTGTCAGGGTCAATGAATTCAACGTCGAGGTCGTTCTCGCAGTATTCCTGCCCTACCAGGAATCACCTCATTTCAAGAAAATGCTCTCCATACTCGACATAAAGTGCGTACGAAGATTTTCGCCCGGTTCAAAAGCCATATTCATTATCACACAGAGCGGAATCTAAATTCTCCGCCTTGCTACCTTACAAGACGACCTCTAGTCCTCTAACCCACACCGCACTGGTTGACATCATGACGAAACCCGACAACACCGACTTTGCTCGCTTTGTAGCGTCTCTTCTGCCTTCGTCTATTGCTTTAGGCGCAAACACCCTACACCGCCCACTCATTGCTTTTCATGCCGGCGTGCTCCTCGAGTTCGTCAAGAGAACAGTACACAAAACCAAATTCCAAAAAGGCGACTCTTCCGCAGAAGCGACGCTTGCTTGGCTGCTCCCCTCTGCTATTCAACCTTTGCAAGAGTGCTCAAACTCAAAACCGGATGTACAAAAGCAATCCCAAAAACAAGCATTGGTCGCAGAAGTAATCGTGAGCACGTTTCTTCGCATATCAACTTCTGGCGCTCTCTGACATATAATAGCTCTCCTCGTACCTCCTCCTGTCTGCTTTATCTCACACCTACCCCCTCTCCGCGGACGCTCTCACCACCATACTCAAAGCCGTCACCTCGTGCGCCAAACTTGTGTCCACTACCCAGGTTCTACGAACGCTAGGGAGCATATGTGCTGCTCAGACATCAGTCCCAGATGCTGCGATATCAAGAAGTGTGGTGAAAGCCGTTCTTGCATTAAAGTGCGTTTCTCTGTCTTCCCTTTGCACCGTTGCATTCTGAACTTACAACAAAACACGCTAGCGGGGTGGATTTAGAGTTGAAGGAACTTTTGAAGTATGCTGGTGCAGAGAAGTTCGTCGCCCCACTGGTACAAAACCTTCTTTCCCGGTTCGTCCTCCATTCTCCTCGTTCCGAACTGCTAAATTGATCAATTCACTGCACAGCTTGGACGACGAGCGCGCATTCGGTATCCTCACCTCGCTAGTGACCTCCAACGTCAACGAGATTCCACAGTCCATCCTTCACTCCATGACAAGCGGGCTGATCCTTCTCTCTCTACACTCTCCCCAC
Organism: Irpex sp. M6601; assembly: GCA_037039805.1. Taxonomy (NCBI): domain Eukaryota; kingdom Fungi; phylum Basidiomycota; class Agaricomycetes; order Polyporales; family Irpicaceae; genus Irpex; species Irpex sp. M6601. Next base: position 32,474 of record JAXQGN010000138.1, on the reverse strand, counting down.
CCCACAGAGCCAACCGACACTGGCAGCGCAAGCCAGGCCCAAGCGAGAGCTCGTTCCTTGTTGGTGCACATCCATCAGAGGCACCCCACGACTTTACAGAGAGCGTTCCAGGAGGCGCTTTCTACTCCCAATGGTGAAGAGCAAGAGGCAGAGGCAGATAAGAACCATGTTGAGCAGCTGTTGTTGTCTTTGTCCGTGCAGCTCCCACAAGGTGGTGCAGCCGCTGGGGAGGTAAGGCAAGAGGAGGATTTGGTCGTTGCGACAGTCAATGCGGACGCGACAGTTCGTGCACGTGCAGTGAGAGGGCTGTACGACAGCTTGACAGCCGGAGACCTTACTGGATTAGATATCGTGAGTGCGAAGTTTTCTTGATCGCTATAGCAGGTTGGTTTTGGAGCGCACGTTGACCTGACGATGTCTTTTCCCAGACGGCTATCCACTCAGCGCTTCTCGCTCGCCTTCAAGATGCCAACGCCTCCGTGGTAGAAGCCTTGTACTCCCACCCAGCAGAGCTGCTCAATGTTCTGAAGACCAACAAGGAGGGATACGTTAGCCAAGTCGCGCAGGTGCTAAGCTCGTCCTCTACCTCTCCAAGCAGGGCGCTTCTCCGATCGCACTTGAGCTTCCTGACAGAGCACTTCTATCCTTCTCTACATGGGTCGGCGGACATCGAGGTTCAAGGTCTCAAGAATCGGATAATCCACGAAATCCTCTTCCCACATCTTCTCTTCTCTAAGCCCCGCCAGAAGAGCGTAGCTCTTGTATGGGAGGTTATAGAAGCCAGTGAGAAGGAGGGACAAGCGGTTGGAAGCACCATCTCACATCACGAGTTCATTGCGGGCTGTGTGGAGGCTGTTAGGTGGGAGGAGGCGAAGGCAAAGGGAGATCAGGAGCCCACAGAGGAGGAGGTTGGGAGCTCGTACGATGCTACGAAGACCATGGCGGACGTGAATATTGCTTTGGCATCGAAGATTGCTGGTACGTGCCGGACCGTATCTATATATCGAATGTTACGCCCAACTGACTGAATGCAGAGAACATCTTCAGCTCTTCGTCGTTTGACGCTCATTTCCGGTTCCTACTCGGCCAGCTGGAGAGCATCAACGCTCACTCAAAGGGTCTCGCATACCTCATTTGCCGCGCGTTGCTTACTCGCGTTTCGGGCTCTCGTCAAGTAGAAGTCGCGGATGATATCCTGAAGGCCATGCAGCTTACCACCCTGGAGGGCGTGGATGACTTTTTGAGGGGTACAAATAACCTGCAAGTCGTACGTGTTGCTCTTGCTTTCTCCACGCGCAGCGGCACTCAGATCAACTGACCTCTCATCTCTACAAATTTAGTTCTTGCACGATCTCAGTCTGGCTACAGCGGTGGTGCTGAAACCGACTAAGCGTGGTACGCTCCATCGTTTGCAAGTTGCATTGGTGACGGCTATGGCCGGTGTGAGAAGGCCTGAGAGCGGCACTGCCATCGACTGGTTGTCTCCTTGGCTCTCTCCAGTAAGCTTCAATCATTTGCATTGATGATACCGTTCGCGAGCACTCATTTCAAACCTCAGACAACCCCTACCGAGCGTTATGTCCAGCTCACTCGCTCACTATACGCTTTGGGCAATTCGACCGCCTCACTCCCCGTCGTATCAGCTCACATCATTCGGACACTGGTCAGCAGTCTCGGAGACGACGTACTGAAGTTCTTAACGGGCATCTGGCTTGACGCCACCTCCGCGGGCACCACGCGTTATGCCGCTCTTCGTCATGCCGCCGCATACTTGGAGGCACATTTCTCTACCCAGCGGTTCGTCGACTTCCAGGTTATCGTGCCTGCGTTGCTAGTAGCGATGTCAGATGGTGATCGACGTGTGCGCGACGCTGCAGTGGAGGCTGTGATGGTGCTTCTCAGACTCTCACAGGCGCAGAAGCCTGTTTCCGTGTACGGTTTTGATGCCATATATGGTTCCGCGTCGGGTAAGAAATCATTTCTATATCAGTATCTCGTCAATGACTGATCCATCTCCTTATTTTCTCGCAGTTCACCTTCAGTACCTCGACTGGCCTGATTTCTGCAGATACATCCAAGCGCTGCAGCACTCGAGACAGCATATCCAGAACGATCCGAGCTATCTTGCGAATTTGCATCAAGATCTTCTTGCGCCCCTGAAGGCGGATGGCAAGAAAGATACAGCGTGAGTCCTCTTGCAGGGTTAACTTCCGCTAAAAGCTAATGGTTGTTTTCATGATAGATTCAAGCAACGCGTGCTTTGCTATCTTCTGTCACACGTAACGGCGAGCTCGCTCCCCGCAATACAGCTGGTCGTCTTGAAAACAACCCAGGGTATACGCAATGTGGTTAAGTTCCGCACTCTCAAGCCTGCAATCGATGCCGCCGTCAGTGGTACGGTGCCCGTCATCAGCGACGAAGTATTGGCGTTGTTGCTTGCGTCTGCAGATGAGACCCTGGGTACAAGTTTGAACGATACAAAAGATTCCTCGTGGGAGACGTACACGAAAGTCTTACGTTTCGTGTTCATACAAGGTTCGTTGCATACCTAGTGTCAACATCTACATATGCCTGATTTGTTACGTAGGAGTGTCCAGTACGGCACGGTCTGCCGTTACTGGTGCATTGAGCTCTGGTTTGTTCGTCAAGCTTCGGCTCGATCGGAAGGTAGAGGTTTGTAGGATCTTGTTGGAGTTGGCACAGCAAAGCCCAGAAATCGTAAGTGCCCCGCGTGAATATTTGTGACCGGATACTCAGATATGAAGCAGGCTGCTGAGTGCAAGGCCCTTCTGATCACTCTGATAACAGAGGCTGCGGTGATCAGCCACTTGCTTTCCGCTTTACAACCAGCAGGTGGTGACGAATCGCAGCGTGCTGCGAAACGTGCTAGAGTGGAAAGGTGAGTTTTACAGGTAACGGATGAGCTATCTATGCTGACCATCATCTCGCAGTGGCGCTGAAAGTCACGATTACTCTTCGTTAACGGTCCTGGTCGAAGTTCTGGGTGCTAAGCCACTTCCCGGTTCTCCTGACCTTGTGACCGTATTGTTGGATACTCTGAACAAGACAATCGGAGATGGATCCGCTACACCTGCGGATAAGACATACGTGGAACAGCTGCTGCTGTCTGCAATAGACAATGTCGTGACCAACATACCTGTTTGTTCTGTTGCTCTACTGTCTAGACGTGATTACTGACTGCCGCCAGGTCGAGAGTGGAAAGAGCCTGCAGACGGCCAGGATTGACACTCTTGTCGAGTTGATACGAGGTAAACTCAACCACTACTGTGGACTCAGTCTTCGTTAACTGATCGCTGCGTAATACAGTCTCAGAGAACCCGCAAACGTTCAATCAAGCACTATTGCTTATAGCCAGCCTGGCCAAACTGGTACCGGACGCCGTGCTACAGACTGTGATGCCTGTTTTCACGTTCATGGGCTCGAACGTCTTCCATCGTGACGATTCTTACAGTTTCAACGTCGTCCGAAAGGTCTGAAGCTAAATACTCGTCTATCATGGAACGTCGACTGACGACTGCTGTTCTCCTTTTTAAGACGATTGACAGCATCGTACCCGTCATGACTACATCACTGAAGGCCAAACATACAAAGAAGCTTGATTTGCATATAGCTTCTCGCATGTTCCTTCGCATATTCACAGACGCCTTCAACCACATTCCACGGCACAGAAGGATCAGGTTCGTTTGCCAATGCCTTCGCTGATAACTATGCTGATTTAAAAACAGTTTCTTCACGCACCTCGTTGAGGTTCTGGGACCCAGCGATTTCCTTTCTGCTGTTTTGCTCCTCCTTGTAGACAAGATGTCCAACAGGGTGGTGCGGCAGAATCTGGAGGAGGTCGCTGTATCCTTCTCGCTCGGACTCAGCGTGCTAGCGCGTTTCGATACTGCAACACAAACCGCAGTATGTTACTTCACCGACATTGCTCTTCAATGTACTCACCGGTCTCCAGACATTCGTAGAGATGTTGCAAGAGTCTCTTCGGTTGATCGAGTCAGACCTTCAACTTGCACCCACTGAAAAAACCTTCCTAGAGCCTTCTCCGTATGTTCGATGCTATTGTTTGGCTAGTCTCGTATGTTAACACTTCCTTATGAACAGAATCGATGATGAACGTGGTTCATCTTCACACTTGCCAAGAAGGCAAGCGCAAGCCATCGTCACCTTCGTGTCTCTCGGCCTGCAGCAAATGTCCACTGCGTCGTCTCCGGGATCGGATTCGACTGCCACGATTCTTTCCTTACTGCTAGATCTCGCAGTGGCCAAGAAGGACGCCCTTGCACAGGCTTCAATGGACCAGCTTGCTAGTATAGCACACGGCGCAGTGTCGGATACCCTCAAGATCATGTCGGCCAAGGACTTCGTACACGGAGTTCTCGCAGTCGTAGAGTCTGGGCAGCCGCAGGTATGTGCATCGCACAATAACAAAATTGTATACTGTTTGATGTTCATTTGATCACGCAGATTCAGAAAGCTGCATTTGACGTCCTCGCAGACCAGATTGGGAACATTTCCGAGAAGGTGAGACAAGAACTGCGCGCCACCATTGTCAAATTAGTGGAGAACGTCAAGAAACTTTTGCCGTCTGCGAACGACAGCCTTCTGCAAGCAGCTTTGCGTGCACTGGAGGCCCTTACGGACACCATGAGCGCTGGCGAAGAACACTCCTTGACAACCACAGTTCCTCTCATCATAGGCGCCGCACAGCAGCGGAAGACAATCCCCGCAGTTTTGCATGTTCTGTCGACCTTGATGTACGTCATCGCAGGCTAGTTCTCTCTCTTCGGTGTTGACTTTATGATCACAGTCGAAAGCTTGGTCCTCGTATGATTCCGTACTTCAAGGATGTCGTGAAGGAATGTGCAAGCATCCTCAGCGAGGAAGAAAAACACGCACAGCCGGAAGCTATAACCGTGCTGCATGCTCTATTGGTCACTATCCCTAGCTTCTGGAGTAGCGGGGACTTCCTTCTCATTGTTGAGCTTTACCTCGAGCAACACGAGGCTGGAAGTCAGACACCACTGTCGACTTTCGTGAAGACTCTTGCCAAGCGTGCTCCCACGAAGGTCCTGCTGCCCACAATGTGTGATCTATGGGCGCGCTTGAGCGCCGATCAGGTACGTAATTCGCCCATGGGGAACGTCAAGGATCTGAGGTTTCCCCAGCCTGAGCCACGGAAGATCTCTGGATATCTCTTTGTGCTGCGCCGGGCAATACAGCATACCGATCGCGGGGCACTGCCTGAGTACCTGCGTACCTTGTTCAAGACGTTCCTTGAGATTTTCCAGCTGTGCGCATCGAACACAGAGATACGATCGGTGGTTAGTCGTGCCATTCCAGAGTATAAAATGTAATCCGCAGCTGAATATGGTGCATCATAGGTGGAAGGCGATGCAATCCCCACGTTTGTAGAAATCGTTGTCAAGCTCAACGAAGCTACCTTCAAGCCATTATTCCGCAAGCTATTTGATTGGGCTTTCACCAGCTCCGGTAAGCTTCGGAAATATCAAAGCAGTAAAGTGCGCTGATTGTCGTTCTAGATGCGAATGAAGGCAGGAAGCTCGTTCTATTACATCTTTACGATGCTTTGCTCGACTACTTCAAGGTTCGCCATCGTAAATCTTCGGCTATGCTCACACTGACTCACTCGACCGTTCCTTCAGTCCTTGATGACTCCCTACATGACATTCTTGCTGCCACCTTTGATCGACCTTCTTAACGAATTCAAGAAGGGGGTGTCTGACGTCGCCTTGTGGTCCGCAGTAATTGAGACGTTGCGTAAATCGTGTTCTCACGACGAAGGAGGTTGGTTCTTTATACATTCATATCATATCGAAGTTTAATAAACCGGGTCACACAGCATTCTGGAGAGAAGACAAGCTGCGCCAATTGGTTGCTCCCATCGTGACTCAGATACCTATCAGTCTGTCGCCGAGCTCGTCTGAACTACGCGATTCGCTGCGAGAGTGCTTGGTCGCGTTGGCGGAAGTTATCAATGATCCATCGACGCTCAAATCTTTGAACCTGGAAGTTCTCATGCACACCCGTTCTGACGATGCCCGTGTGCGCATCTATGCGCTGTCTTGTAGCGAGGCCTTATGGCAAGCACATGGAGGAAAGTTGATCGGTGAGTTCTCCGCAGTTTATGAATGTTGTTCTTTCATAACAAAACTGATCGCGCACGACAGGCTTCGCACCTGAAACGGCAACCTTTGTGGCTGAGTGCGCCGAGGACGACAACGACAGCGTAGTTCGCGAAGCCCATCGCCTCAAAAATGCTGTCGAAAGCATTGCCGGCCGTATCGACGTCTGATGGACTACGTGTGTATGACTCTAGCACCACGGTTCCGATAGTGCATTGCCGTCTGAATTGCGTTGCTTGTAATTAACCAACATCATGTTACCGACTATCGTAGGACTCTCTCGAAGGAGTTCGAGTGATCCTGAATCTTCCTGCAAGGGAGAGACGGGAAGGAATTAGAAGTCCGCCAGTGATGGCACACTATATATGGTAAGTCAGCCATGCCGAAACGCCGCGCGGTTCCAACTCCGTTAGATTAGTGCCCAGAGAAAGTCCTTGAAGATTCTGGTCAACGCCTCAACTGTCGAAATTCATGTTTGAAAAATTGTGTGGCCACGTATACAACAGCAGCCGCAGTCTCCGCAGTTATACAGCCCTTTGTCGGAGGCCGACGCGCGCTTTGGTCCGGTGCCGAGAATGATTCGTAAGTGCTTAGGAGTGCGCATGGTCATATATTATACTTGGTTGACCAATAACCGTCAAGTCGTCTATCCGCGCCCCTCGTAACTCAGCCTACTCTGTAATTGCAATGTCTTCCGCAGAGGAGGATGCCTCCATCACGCTTTCTCAGGGACGGAAGAAACGTAGGCGTATGCGTGCCTGCGATATGTGTCGGCGCAGGAAAGGTAAGGTCTCGGCTTTGATTACATGCATCCGCTGACCGATGGATTTTGTATATAGTCCGTTGTAAGCACTTGCTTGTCCGATGTATATCAATCCGACGCCCCTCTGAACTTTCACAGGCGATGGCGGTCAGATGCCAAATGGCGTCTGCACAAACTGTATTACTTTCAAGTACAAGTGCACATATGTTCAGTCAGCCCCTGTAAGTGCTCCTGTAAGTTCGTGGCATGAGATGTCCTCATATTGAACCCAGAAACGAGTACCGGATTCGGGGTAAGGGTCCATATATTCTTTTTGTGCCAATTTCGCTTACCCCTTTCACTGTTGAGGTACCTGGAGAGCCTCGAAACACAGATGTCGGAGATGCGTACACTGTTGAACAAGTATAGAGCTCTCTATCCCGATGCTGAATTATCCGACGACCTCAATCGCATCGTAACCGGCTCAAGTCCCTTCGCGGAGCCGAGCAGTGCCAGCGGAAGTCCTCGACCACCCGCCAGTCAACCTCCATCGTCTATCATGTCACCACTCTCACCAGTCACCGCCATGGATATGAACGACTTCGAGCCGGAATTCGACCCATCGGACGACGAAATCTCCGCTCGTAACAATCTCGCCAAAAACTTTGAAAATCTACATATCCATCACGAGAGTTTCCTAGGGAAATCGAGCAGCATGATGTTTCTGCAAGCGGCTTTGGAGTCCAAGCAGGAATATGTAGTGGGCGGTCCGACGACTATATCGGCTGGCGAGCCTACCCCCCAACAGACCTCTGCATCATCGAGCGATTATGGGAAGGGAAAGGGTAAAGAGGTTCCTAGTTCAGCGCGAACAGATACATTTTTGAACATGCCAAGGCTCCTCGCAAACAGGCGGTTAGAATACTGGCAGGAAGTTTCGGTAAGTTCAGTTAAACCGTCGCGTCTTTCTCGCTAAGTTTATGCCCAACAGTGGGTGCTCGAAGCAATGAACGAGCACTACGACTTCACTTTCCCTCCTGCGGACTTGATAGCGGAGCTCGTTCCGCTTTACTTCTTGCATTACAACACCTACTGCCCCCTCCTGCATCGCCCAACATTCGTGCAAGGTATAAAGGATGGCCTACACCTCCGCGACCCTGGATTTGGCTCCGTAGTGATGATGGTGTGCGCTCTGGGTGCCCGGTTCAGCGAGGATCCGCGAGTACTACTGGAAGAGGAGGCGGCTAGTCAGCGCGAGAGTGGCAAGTCTGACTCAGAGAAGACATGGCACTCGGCCGGATGGATGTGGTTTATTCAGGTTCAGCGGTCAAGGCTGGCGATGTCATTTTTGCCACCAAACTTGTATGATTTGCAGGTGTGCTATGTGCGTAGTTTTATTAGCTCCCATAACGTCGTCATTCTCACTAGTCTATGGGCACAGCTCGCCGCTATCTATGGATGGGGGACACCGACGCCAGGCATGCCGTGGAATAGTGCTGGACTTGGGCTTCGAATGGCTCAAAGTATGGGAGTACACAGGAAAAAGGCGTACGGGCCAGTACCCACTGTTGAAGAGGAGCTCCGCAAACGCGCCTTTTGGTGATTATCGTCCGCCTTGTTATATGTTAATAACTAATCTTATCTTTGTAGGGCATTAGTACAGCTCGATCGCCTACATTCGTCAGTGCTCGGTCGACCGTGTGGTATACAAGACGAAGAGTGCGTTTTCATCTTTACAGCAAGAAAATGGCGTAGCTGATGGAAATATCGTTTCAGTTTCGACGTTGATCTGCCTATTGTCTGTGATGACGAGTATTGGGTGCATCCTGACCCCGAACAAGCTTTCAAACAGCCTCCGGACAAGCCCTCAAAGGCTATATTTTTCAACTGCTTGTTACGGTTGTCTCAAATACATGCGTTCGCCCTTCGTACAATCGTAAGTCCCCATCTCGACGTTATCGACTCGCTCACCTTCATATTCCACGACAGTATTCTATCAACAAGTCGAAGGCGCTCTTAGGCCTTGTCGGTGAAGACTGGCAGCAACGAATCGTAGCTGAGATAGACTCGGCACTGAACAAGTGGATTGATAGCCTACCGCCTCATCGTGCGTATTCGTTTTGTGCTAAAACGTCACATATGATTCACTCTCTTATTCAGTTCGCTGGAACCCGCGGATGGAAGACGAAATCTTCCTCTGCCAGTCTGCATGCCTCTACGCGGCGTACTACACTATCCAGATTGTAGTACACAGGCCATTCATACCATCTCCTCGTAAACCATCCCCTTTGTCTTTCCCGTCATTGGCAATCTGCACGAACGCCGCCCGTTCGTGCATTCATGTCTTGGACGAGGCTTGGGCTCGCAATCACATTACTTCTCATATGCATGAGGTGGGTTACATGAGTTCGGACATTATTCGGACACACTGACGATACCGTAGCAGTACGCTCTTCTCAGCTCAGGTATTGTTCTCCTGCTCAACATATGGGGTAACAAGAAATCGAGTACGTCCGCGGAGTCGATGCGGGAGATGCAGGAAGTACACAAGGTGATGAACATCGTGAAGGCCATGGAGCCACGGTACGTCAGATCTTATTTGAGCCACGTAGCGTGATCGTTGATTTAGTTTTATTCAGATGGTTCAGTTCCGGACGAATATGGTGAGCGACACATGACTTGGCCTATAAGCGAGCTATTGTTGACATGTATTGCAGGGACATCCTCCATGATTTGGCGAACGTCGGAGATCTACCATTACCTGCGCAATGCCAATCCAACAAACATAAACGATCACGCGAGGAAGAACCTTCGCCAGCATCGCAAGAACCATCCCCTCACCTTGACGAGCGTCTGCTCGCAGGGACAAAGCGGGTACAGAACTATCGTCAACAGCAGCAACAACAACAGCAACAGCAACAGCAAGACAATAATACGCCCCCTGTTGGTGTGCAGCCGGCGTTCTCCTTGCCGTTATACAGCCAGGATCTCGGAAGGATGCCACTTCATCCTTTCGCTGAGGGACAAGCTGTCCCTCCAAGCAGTGGACCTACAGGTCCGCTTTCACCGTGGGGTGTCATGGCCGCGGACAACCTAGCGGGCAGGTGCGATGCGGTTCATGCCGAGATATGCAGGCAAATGGTCGAAGATAGCAGCATGATGCGACAGGCAATCGATCCCGCCTTGGAAGCACTCCTTAGTATGCTTGCACCAGCGCAGTACCAGCAACCGCAGATGACGACAGGACCGGTGAACACGATGCCACCGCGTTCAGGGGAGTTCATGCAGGGCTCGTCGGTCGACTCGACACCTTCAAGCCAGACTGTGGATCCGAGAGGCATGACGATCGATCCGACCAGCCTGCAGCAGCAACAGCCGGGTCAACTTCCCGCTGACGCTATGGAAAGTGACACTCTGGCGATGTGGTCGTCCGCTCCGAGTGGCTTCGCGTGAGTGGTTGTGTATGGTTGTCGATATATTCCTTATTGGTCCTAACGACGGGTATATGTTCGCAGCTTCGAAGACTGGGGAACCTACGTCACCAACTTCAATACTCAGCCCCCGCCTGGTGGTGGAAGTTTTGGCCAACATAGTTCTGCTCCATGACGTAGAAGTGGGCGAGCATATCACATTCTAGCCTGTTTTTGTACCGGTCAGTTCACACATATACCCTTCTGATGCAGAATTCCTCGAGGGATGGACTTACTTAAACGTGGCAAACACTTACAGGATCTCTTGTATCGAAGCCCCTAGAATGTACTCTAAGACCAAAGTTAATGCAAAAGACACATTACCCCCGCTCTTGATCTTCCTATCGTGTGCGCCCTCTCGGAAAACGTACGAGATGGAGTCGTTTTAGCCTTGCGATTCCCATGAGCGACCTTCCCCGAAATTCGTCCCTAGGGAACGCAATTTCTTGTTGCTGTGAGACCTGCGATAGCCGCGTCCTCATAGCATCTTGGGCAATGTCCTATGAACGTGTTATGGAGCTGTGTGAACAACTACTCGAACAAGGGACGGGTAACAGTGTACCATACGCGCCTATGAGGCAATTTTGAAACACAGTTGAATTGTGCTGTTCGGACCACGCTATGGCGCATCAAGTTGAGCATGCCTGCAGGCCTGATGCATCAGAGAGTGTCAGTAATCTCCAATCACCGGATGACGAGGTGGTACACGAATGCAGTGCGCCTGAAAATCCTATGCAGTAGCCCGGGAGACTCGGAGCTCACTCGTGTGACGGTGAGGGGACGGGGAGGCAAAGGCCACGCCCAACATGAAAGAGAGCTGTGGTAAACATTGCAAACAGCCCGCCCACTTCCTAAGAAAGCAGTGTGTTTGACAGGACATAGCCTCAAGTTTTGACTACATCAAAGCAGAATCAAACATATGTCTGCGTTTCGCGTGCTGTTTCTTGTTAGGCACCGCGTAATTAAGGTCAATGCCAAAGTAAGTAAAGTTGAAGAGGAGTTTAGCCGTTAGTAAGACATTTGTAATTGAACAGTTTAGTTTATTGTTACCATCCGTCAAGCGGAGCTGGAAAGTGTTGTAAACGAACAATCGTGAATCTGGGCTTGGTGGATTTCCCTCTGTCTGCTGCCTCCTCCTCGGTCGTGCAGCGCATCGACCAACCACTCCTTCAAGAACGATGGCGTCGTCGTCGAGCAGACAGAACTCGCGCTTCTCGACTCTCAAGGTCTTCAAGTTTGGCGGCAGCGCTGCAAAGCCACCGCCCCCGCCGCCAAAAGACCCGTACTATCTTCCCAACCACTCGCTTGCTTCGCTACACCAGACCCCGCCTCCTATGCTCTCGCCGCCGTCTCAAACGCGACCTACTACCCCTGCATCTGCCACGCCCTTGTCTGCAGGCTACGCGTCCAGTGCTCGCAGTCCTTCGCCTACGTCTTCCTACCACATGATAAACTACGCGCCCAGTTTTGCTGCAAGTCGAACAACCCTAGCTCCGTCATCTGGTTCCATACTATCACCAGAGCCAATATCTGAGCCTGGAAGCTCACGGAAGGGTTTCTTCAAGTTTGCTTCGCTAGGAAAACGCCCCAAGACACCCAGGTCCGCGTCGTCCACGTCCACCCATTCCTCAGAACCACCGTCAGATACTGCTGAAGATCCTGGGATTTCACGGCCATGGAACTTCCAGGTTAGCTTCTTTGCTCCATTACCGTGTGCTTGCTTGATTTAACCGTGTAAATATAGCACAACGTGCATGTTGACGAAGCGTGAGTGTATGTGCGTACAACTGATTGTCGTGTGTATTGATAGCAAGTTTAGGTTCACTGGATTGCCCCCGACGTGGTCGGCGTCCTTAGCAGAGATGGGATTCTCGGAGGAGGAGATTGCCAACATTCAAGCACGGCGAGCAGCGAGCAAGACCACATTGTACGCTCTCAGACCAGAGAGGCCCGATTCCCCTGCTTCCAGTATGTATTCGGCACGTTCGCGTACCGCCCCTCCTTTACAGCCTCCCGCCCGAAGAGACTTCGACAACGCATCACAACGCTCGCATTCGAGTTACGCCACTGATATCTCGCGTAACATGTCCACGTCGTCTGCAGCGGACACTACCCTCTCGGATGATACGTCCAGCGTGTATACGGCACCAAGACGGTTGGTCCAATCACCGGAGACGACGTATGCTTCACCTGGTCAATTTCCATATCCACCCGAGACCGTTCCTGTTCCTCAAATGACTATGCCGTCCAAGGACCCGAGACCTCAACAGCCAACAAAGAGAACCTATCACGTAGTTAACGACTCTGTCAGCACCATCTCTCCGCCACCTGCATACACCTCTCCGCACAGTGATTCCCCTTTAACATTCCTTCCGGAAAAATCTAAGCCGCTGTCAAACGTTATGGATGCATCACCATCTATCGTTGAGGAACAGGATGAGGAAGTCGAGGACAAGGGGATGGAGCGAGAGGAGGAGGTTCAAGAGGAAACGGAAGATGTAGCAGGCGATTCGGAAAGGACGTTCAAGCTACCACCACGCCTATCACTTCACCAAGACACGTTGGGTGACCTCTCTAGCTGGACAGAATCGTTGTTTTCTATCATTCCTACTCCTCCGGACAAACCTGTGGATGCTACCCCTAGCTCTGCAGAGCCATCCTCAAGTTCTAGCAAAGGCACCCAGAACACCGTATCTATCCCACCGAGGACAGCAGCGTCCATGCGGATGAGCACTGTCTCTGCACGCCACCGACAACTCCCTCCTCAGAAGCCTCTACCTGCGCACATACTTCCTGGTGGGCAATCAACGCCTACATCCCCGACGCCACCGCCTCCATTGCCTCCGCCACCCTCCGCACCTTCTGCCAGCAATGATCTCTGGGATGAGTTGTATGGCATGGTACGAACTCCTGACAAGGATGCCCGCTCATCACCGAAGTCGCCCTCCTCACCCGGACAAGAAACGCCAGAGAACTTGTCTGCTCCTGGAGTGGATTCTAGACCTTCCTCATCTGAGTTGAAGGTGGAATTCACGAGGGACAACAGAGACTCGAACCTGTCTACAATGACAGTGACACCGGCGACTATTGTTCGAAATGTCTCCGTCGTCAAGCGGACTCGTGCCAATATCATCAAGGCCCCTCCCAGATCGGATTCATTATCGAGCATGGCATGCTCTGCTGAGAATGAGGAGATGGATGATAAGGAGAGTGCTCGTTCCCGACGCTCTGCTTCACCCGTGAGCTCAGACTCGAACGATAGCGACGCATCGTCCACGGGAGTGTCAATAACGTCCAGCTCCGAACCTATATCTTCTCCCAGCTCGAGGCCCACCACGCTCACGGTGGGAGAGGCACAGAAGTGGAAGGGATCAGACATCAAGTCTGCTTCGATTCCTTACGTCGAGACTTCTCCTCAACCATCTCCGTTGACCGGCGAGTTCAACCACAGCCAGATCATCACGCAGGCCACAGTACGAAATTTCCGAGAAAGCGAGGAGGCATCGGGAATAATGCAGCGGCCGTCGATACTAATCGATGATATGCCTGTTCCCGATGGTGCCAGCTCCGGTTCGCCGTGGTCGGCCATGACACCATCACCTGCCACTCCTGCGCTGCGCTACGCCGGTTGGGTAACCGAGGTCGTATCTCCCATTAAGGAGTTTATTGACGATACAGTCGACCCGAGAGATCTTTATGCTGATCTTCAGGAGGTTGCGGAGGGCGAGAGCGGCTCGGTGTTTGCTGCACGCGTTGTGCGATCTGCCAACGCTCAGGAATATGTTGCCATCAAGCAGGTCGCCCTCCTGCCTTCGGGTTCGCAGAAGCTCGTGGATCTTGAGAGGGAGCTCCGCCTCATGAAGAATCTGCGACATCCGAACATTCTGAGTATGAACATGCTCTATGTCGATTTGATGGATGATGCTCTGTGGATCTCTATGGAGTTGATGGATAGGAGTTTGGCTGATGTGCTGAATCTCGTGGAGGAGGGGGTTCAGATGGACGAGCGTCATATTGCTCGTTTTGCGAAGGACGTGAGTATCTTACTGCAGTTCTCGTCCTGCATCGTTGAGCTAATGCGACTCGTAGACGTTGACTGCATTGAGCTTCCTTCAACGCCAGGGCATCGCTCATCGGGATGTCCGTTCTGACAATCTCCTCGTCAACCACAGTGGCGATGTCAAGCTTGGTAAGGTACTTGGGCCGTGCACAAGGTATGCGGACTGATGTGTTTCTTTCCAGCTGATTTCTCGAACGCCGTAAAGGTGCTGCCCAATCAGCCGCTGTGTGATGAACCGGCTGGCGTCATCTACTGGCAGGTATGTGCTGATCGTCTTTTCACTGTCATGTCCGACTGTCCTGATGATCATTATCTTTAACTCTACAGGCTCCTGAGATGCGCAGGTACGCCATCCTGATATGTATGATCGTCCCGGTGTATACTGACCCGGTAGTGATAGTGGACCGTATGATCCCCTGAAGGTTGACGTTTGGAGTCTTGGTGCGACAGTGTGGGAGATGGCACAAGCTCAGCCGCCCTTCGCCGATGCGACCGATGCCAGCGAAATAGGAGACACTTTGCCTCCACTCGATTCACCCGAATCGTTCTCACGATCTTTTCACGATTTCCTTCAGCTTTGCTCACAGCCACGTACCTCACGACCGGATCCCGAAGATTTACTCAACGTACGTACTCACCCCTGGTTGTATCCCTTTTCGAACTGTCAAGCTCACACAACCTTCCCGCCATTCGACAGACTCCTTTTATTCGCAACGCCAACGACCGATCTGTCGTGGCCGAACTGCTCTCGCGCTGCAGGTCTGCCGAAGAGGACCAAGCGAAGCGACACTCGGTGGCTTCGCAAGGAACAGTCTGTCCTTGATTCCTCTCTCTTTTCATTTAATCTATTCATTATACATATTCGTATACCCTTCGTCGCAATAATGTTGTTTATATCTGGCCGTCCCTGTCTCTCTCTATCATGGACTCTGCACGTCAAACCATTTTTTCGCACATATTCCGTTGCAATATACTATTCGCCGCCACTGTGTATCTTTGGTGGTGGATTTTTGGGAGGTTACAGTTTGGGGTTTTCTATCTGGATTTTTATCGTACGTGGTGGTTGTGGTGGTGGTAGTGGCCACGGTGATTGGATGGGCAATGACAAAGGAGGAGTCTCGACGACGTCTGGGACACAGTTGATGCGTTCGTGCGTGATGTCTACAGTGATACGTCGCTTGCGTGTCTTTCGACGTTGTAAGATACTGTGACTACCGATGCATCTGGTACTGACCAAGTTCACATGCGGTCTACAAGAGAAATGACTGACAACAGCAGGGCTCATTGGATACAAGACGAATGAACTGAAGCTAAGGATAAAAGTATCGATAAACCTCGACAGTCGCAACCACCATGCAAGAGACGTCGGTGTGTTATCGGTTACCGGCGAGCTCGTTTTACACGGACTTTTGGGAATTCCAGAGGGACCTTGAGCGTCGCGCGTTTCGTATCCGCAGCAGTGTCCGGAAGACCGAGGCGTTTGAGGTCGTGTGCGGAGAGAGTCTCGATCTTGCAGCCTGGGTTTTAAGATGGAGGTTAGCAGAGCAAGAAATCGAGGAGCGAGTATGACGCTTGCCTAGTGATTTGAACAGTGGGTTGACTCTGCGAAGGGGTTAGGAAACGTGTTCCATCGATGAGATGGAACGCTGGCTTACTTTGAGACTGCCATGCTCAGATCTTTCGCAAGAAGTGAGGTATCTGTGGCGTAGTCATCTACGCGCAGGCAGAGCGCGAACATGTATGTCAGGAGCATAGTTTCTTTTTCCGGTGTAATACGGGCCCTACGCAGAAACATGACTGGTCAGTCATGAGTGCAAAGATATAGTCTTGTCAGACGCACTCGTTCTTGTCCTTCGATGTCTGCGTAAACCGAGAGAGCAGCCCATCGATGACGATACTGGGTACATGCTTCAAGCGTTCTTGAAGTTTCTGCTTGTCGTCGATTATGCGGGAGGCGTTCTTGAACGCAAACAGCGTAGAGATATATACAAGCATCTTGATCGTCGTCTTGTTCGGCTTCGGCGTACTGTACACCAGACTGAGATGCTGATTCACCCAGTTCGAGCGGCCATACGGGAGCATGGCCTGTCGTTCTCTCTCGGAGCCTGCGGACTTGAGGGA
The DNA here is from genome assembly GCA_037039805.1 of Irpex sp. M6601. NCBI lineage: Eukaryota > Fungi > Basidiomycota > Agaricomycetes > Polyporales > Irpicaceae > Irpex > Irpex sp. M6601. The sequence goes on along the minus strand of JAXQGN010000138.1, from coordinate 15,917 downwards.
AGTGATGGAGAGCGCATTGAACTCGGCTTCGGGGATGATGTCGTGCAGTTTGTAGACGTCGTCGGGACGTGTAGCGGTCTCGTCGTATGGGGGTATGAGCCTGCTCGAATCGGCGGTCGCCTTAGCTTCCTCTGTCACAGGGGTAAGTATAGAACTATGTGATGGAGTAGCAAACGCACCTTGAGTTGGTAAGCTCTCCGTGTTCTCCTGAATGCGATCTTGGAGATGCACAGCAACTCCTCGCATAGCGTCCACGTCCACTCTGTTGCGCTCAGCTGCACGAATAGCAGATTGTGCTTTCTTAGTTCCGAACGTCTCTCCCAGATGGTTGCGCTGTTTCATTCGTTCCTCTACGGATACCTCGATTGGCTTGAGGTTTTTGAGAGCTTTTACTTGCCGTGTGAGGATATGAAGCGGTGCCGGACGGATGATGGTGGTTTTCGTTCGCTTATTATAAACTCCAACATAGTAGCTACAATAAGAGTAAGTCGAACAATCGCTTAGAAAGGTTCTTGGAGCATACCTGCAACCGGCGGTCGCCTTCGCGCCCTCTTCGGACGAAACGAACTCGACGGTGTCGGTCTCTCCTACAAGCAAGGTATCTGCCGCTGATGATGCGTCCTTTCCACCATCCTTCAAGTAAAGTTGAAAAGGTGTCGATTCGGGCGGTTGTATTGCAGGAAAGCTAGCTAGACTTGGTGAAATCAGCCATAAAGCGTGTGGTTAGAGTTGTTAAAGTGCGCACCAAGTACTGGTCCTGCGGTCTTCGTGTTTGGCTGCGCCACTTTGATTGTGACCTGACCGGACTCATCCTCGGCAGCCCTCTTTCTTTTCTTTGAAATGGTCGACATGTTTGCAGGCTGTAGTTTGGAGGAAGGAGTTGACCAGCGTTTCAAAACAAAATAGGCAAAGTTATTGGGCGCCTAGCACTGTAACGGGTCTGCCTCAGCTCATTCGCTCGTCTGGATTGGCTTACTCCTGGCCAAAGTGAGGGCATAGTTGCATTATTTATCTAGGTATGTGTGTATACCAGCAGTGTAACTCTGGGACCACAAAGCTAACTTATCTCTAGTATATCTTAGTTCTTTGTGGTTTTAATTTGCCCGTACCGCAGCGCCTCAGCAGCCCAGTAGCGGCGTGACAATTACCCTTCCGTTCTCGAATACCACTTTCACACAAGCAGTGGCCAACATACCCAACGCATGGCCGAGACCATGACTGTCGTCAAGATTGAACGCAATGATTCAGCTATGGCTGTAGACCCCAAGGCGGAGGGAGAGGAGGCAGGGACCGTCAGGCTGCTCGAGGACAATAGCGTCGTTCTCAAGGACGAGTCCGCACCCGTCAAACTGGAGAATATATGGGAGGAGGATGCAGCGATGGAAGGGCAGCAGGGAGCAGTAGCTCGTGAGGATATGGCGTCCTCGTCTCGTAGTACGTCGACCGATGTGAAACCGTCGCTGTCACCGTCGCCCGAAGACACACCACGCACGTCGGCAACACCGCCTGTAGTGTCCAAATCGAAGGGCAAGGCAGCAAAGTTTGAGCCGCAGCTTATTGGTGATCTGCCCCGAGCTGAAGAGGCTGCAATGCGTACGTTTGTCGAATTGCAGGAGAACGCATACCAGTATGGCACACTCGGGCGGTCGAGGGAGGGAGGGGAGAGCATGACGTGTGATTGCCAGTACGAACACGGTCAGTCAGTCTCTCTGAAGCACTTTCTAGAGTAGTCATATTGGTTTCATGGACGTGTATACTGACTTTTGTGTTTTATACGGTTGCGTCGGGCGGTACAGGCGTGGATGACCCAGACGACGCCTGCGGCCACGACTCTGATTGTATCAACAGACTCACGCAGGTGGAATGTCTACCTGGCGACTGCAGATGTCGATCGTACTGTCGAAACCAACGGTCAGCAGACTCGATATTGATCTCTCAATTCCATTCGAGCTCATTGCCCCATCAAATTCTCACACAGGTTCCAGCGCAGAGAATATGCTCCTATAGACATCGTACAGACTGAGAAGAAGGGTTTTGGCTTGAGAGCGGCGGAGAATCTGCGAAAGTGAGTCGGTTCGCTCGATTCCGTGACCGGGGTCTCATTGGGCATCTAGAGATACGTTCATCTATGAGTACGTGGGTGATGTCGTCAGTCACCCGACTTTCGTGAAGCGTATGCGACAGTATGCGGAGGAGGGCATTCGGCATTTCTACTTCATGATGCTGCAGAAAGATGAGGTGCGTCCCTTCTGTACTTTATTAATGTGCTGTCTCTAAACCTGCAATTATATCAGTATATCGACGCGACGAAGCGTGGCGGTAAGGGCCGATTTGCCAACCACAGTTGTAACCCCAACTGCTATGTAGCCAAGTGGACGGTCGGGAAGCATGTACGGATGGGTATTTTTGCGAACAGGAACATCAAGAAACATGAGGAACTGACGTTCAACTACAACGTCGATCGCTACGGGTAGGTATCTCTGAATGAAGGATGGCTCTAGGTCACTGAGATTTTCATCTTAGTCACGAAGCACAACCGTGCTACTGTGGAGAAGCGAAGTGTGTCGGGTTCATCGGTGGTAAGACCCAGACAGATCTTGCTGCGATGGACGACCTCTATCTCGATGGTACGTTTTATAGTACGATCGTAAGAGCTTGGTACTCACTGCCTCGTTCTTAGCTCTTGGTATCACCGATGAGGTTGAAGCGCTGGGCCTCAAAGGTAGCAAGAAGAAGAAAGGCAAGAAATTGGACGAAGATTTCATTGTGAGCCCTCTTGTCCGTCATGCCTGGCTCACATTATGCTCACCGTATCCGCCCATAGCCCGACCTCAAGCCTCTTCAGATCAAAGATGTACCGAAAGTTGTTCAGGCTATCCGGCAGACGCAGAGTCGGAAGGTTCTTTTGAAGATTCTCACTCGTATCAAGGTATGATATTCACGCCGTATTTGCTTTGTTATTTCTTGATCTCATATATTTCTTTAGCTCACGGAGGACCTGCCCGCTCTACGACAACTGATGCGACTGCGTGCGTTTAGTGCTATGAAGAACGTTCTCGACGACTACATCAAAGACCCCGAGATATGCACTACGGTAAGCGTCATTCTCCATTCTCCTCTATCGAATGTATCATTCATGCCACTCGTAGGTCATGGAGTCTATAGCCACATGGCCGCTACTGCAGCGGAACAAGGTGGAAGACTCGCAGATAGATACCACTGTGGGTGTACTGGCGGAGTCCGAGAACGAGGTTGTAGCTGGTCTCGCGAAGAAGGTAAACCACCATAGCACTCCCATTCCGGTTTGTTCGTTAATCATATATGCTCTAGCTACTCGAACATTGGTCAACGCTCGAGTCTGGGTATCGAATACCAAAGCGGCTAGCAACAGTACGTTCACGTCTTCCTTTCGTAAGACTGATCTGGTACTCAAAAAGTAAATCATCCAGGCAGATGAACCACCTTCCGAAGCCGTCATACTGCGGATAGAGGAAACACGACCGACTAAACGTCAACGATCTGAGTCCCCTCAACCAGTGTTCAGGCCAGCACCGATAGGAAGAGCATTGACTTCCTCGACTTCCTTTGTTTCCAAGGCAGACCTTGAAGGATGGGAGCCGTCGATCATAACATCGGACACCACAGGCTGGGGCCCGCTCCCGAAATGGCGAGATCCTGAGGAAGAGAAACGGAAGGCCCAAGCGGAGATCGCTAATATCCTGGCTAAAGCGGCTGCTGATGCGGAGGCTGCCGCGGCCGCTGGACCTGCGACACCCCCGGTGAAGGAGCAGCCTCCGGCAAAGAAGTCATCAAAACCGAAGTTGTCGAAGGAAGAGAAGGAGGCTGCGAAGGAGAAGCAGCTGCAGAAGCTGGTTAGCCCCGTGGTGGTGAAGTGTTTGTCCAAGTATAAGGATAAGATGGATCATGACACGTTCAAGAAGCATGCAAAGGAGGTAAGTGTTCGCCTGCTTAATTCGCCTGATTGTATGCTTAAAGCTACTCTTTAGTTGACGAGTATCATCGCGGAGAAGGAGAAGAAGTCCTCGAGTTACAAGGAAGGAAGACTGGACGCGTTGTCAGACGAGAAAAAGGCGAAGATGAAGAAGTTCGCAAAGGAGTACGTCGCCAAGATTGTCCGGAAGTTGGAGAAGTCGAAACGAAAGCCATCGTCATCATCTCACCGGGACCGTGAGGCGTCTTCGTCTACGAAGCATTCTCCGCCCCAGGATGATGATGCACCCGGGACACCAGACAACGAGGCAGACAATACGATGGACGTTGATTTCGAGCCGGTAGCAGGTGACGGCGACGATAGTGATGCCGAGCCCTCGACGAGTGAACCTAAAGCTTCTACGACAACGCCGGAACCTCGCTCACATCACCCTCTGCCACCGAAGCCGGACCTGATTGCTGACCCTCGGATACGCCAACGCCAGGAGTCCTCAGGCCACGATCGACCAGCGAGCCTGCCACCGCGTCCAAGTTTCAATGGCTCACGTTGATGCTTCGAAAAGTCTCAGTTATCTATGGGGTCTATTGGTGTTGCTTAGCTATAGGTCATACTTTCTTCTAATGTTCACAGACTACGGCGCGCCATCGCGCAGATTTCTTCCGATACAAGATCCGTCTATATCATATGTTCTTTTAACATATATCGCCAATGATAGGCACAATAATACTGAAAGTAAGTTACACGCAACGCATCCAAAAATGCCAGCTGCTAGGGGTAGATATATGTACGACGAGACATCTCCAGCTGACAGAACGTCGAGACGGAGTTGGAATCACCTCACCTGTGGTAGGATAATCCGTAGGACTATAGTAATAGTACTAAGGGCAGCTTTGTGCATACTCGCATCGCCGTATAGATTCTAAAGATCGTAACTTGATGCCTGCATTACAGTAACCAAAGGTCGGGCTGTATTTCAAGTTCATACTTCAAAATGAGATAAGTCATAGTACACGATACAATTTGTACATAATGATCTTTGCATCAGGGGATTCTCGTTCTCGTTCTACATTCTATGTCTTGATCAAAGTGTGTGTCTAGTGCAAAACCCAGCTAACAGGAATTCGCCCAGCAGACGTGGGCGCCAGATCGCTGAAGGCAGCAGGGGAGAGGTCGATGTCGTGAAGGGCGCAGCCGACACATCTGTCAACCACAGTAACTGTAGTCGACCTGCCTTGGTCTAAAAGTCGCGAGTAAGCGAATAGATTCAGCTCACAGTGAAAGAAGGAAATACGTACAATTGACAGTCATCTGTCTACCGCAAATGGGGTTGCTGTAATGAACTGTTAGATGGACTCAACGTTGGATATAGAGGTAGAGCGACATACTTGTTAGGGTTAGGGGTAGCTCCACTATAATAAGCGACTAATCAATCCGCATTCTCAGGTAAGCTGTAGAGGGAGATACGTACGGGAAAGTGTCGTAGAAGGAGGCCGAAACCGCGACGATGTGGTCTGCAGCGGTGTTGGAGATTCCACACGCCCCGACTCCTGGCTGGTACCACGTCGCTGTTATCGACAATGCATTCAAAGCCAGTCAATGAGACGGATCGAAAGGGAAGAAACATAAATAAGACTATAGCGTACCATCTCCAGTGAACGTCTGGCCAATCTGACGTTTGGCGGGTGCTCCGCTTGTAAGAGTAGCGGCAGCCAAAACGGTAAGTGCAAAGAGATTGGAGAGTCGAGCCATGATGAAACTGAGAGTGAGGATGAGTTTCGGATGACTTGGTGAGAGGTTGCTGGTATGAGTGCGGATTGAAGAACGACTCCAATGAGGCTCCTGTCACTTCGTACGGACACTCTTTATATTGTCTACATGAGACGCGTACCCGTATAGGATGGTGCACTGTTCGCCTGAAAGCGAACGCTGCACAACCATTGGCATGCCGGTTAGCGATGGTACCAATGCAACTTCGCGAATGACGCATCGTACGGAGATAATTACAAAGATGGACTATCTATAAGCATGTCAGTATGTGGAAATGTTGACGAGGATACGTGCGTTACGCTTTCAGCAGTCTCCATGCTACCGGGCGAGGCGAGAGGCGGCGGTAGCATAGAATGTTGAGTAACTTCGACATGGTGGCGTCCTAGTGAGCGATACTTTCTTGCGGAAGCGGCTGAAAGCGTAGAGCTTTCCGGCTTTAGACTTCGGGACCCTATTTTTCCCATTTTCAAGTATACTCGAGAGAGAGAGAGAGAGAGAGCTGACGCTCAGAAGAAATCGATCCTCCACCAAGCGCAAAGGCCAATGTAGCATTATACTCTCAACCCGACCATATCTCCGGTATGAGCACGTTCAATGAAAAAGGTAGGCCCCTGGACCAGGCTATAGACAGCGACCACGGCATAGTACCCGGAGTATTGTCCGATCTTGGCCAACTCGCTTTGCAATGAGCCGATGATAACGTAGAACAGCACACCTTGTACGAAGACCAATCAAAGCTGTCCCTTGCCGTGGTCCGGCGCTGTAAGTGGCAAGCAGCAGAGTAGGTCTTCCGCGTGGGACGCTAGTCCAGGTCGGCCACATAACCACCAAGTAAAGAAATCCAGAGCCACTCAACATCGTCTAGACGTTGAGCGAGAAGGCCAAGCATGACATAGTACGTATCAAGCTTAGCATCCTGAGATTACGAAGACCAAGACGACCGTCAAAAAGTGAACGCCTTCGAACAACACGGAACAATCGCACTTACGGGATCATATCACAACCAAAGTGATATGTATCGAGAACTTGTGCCCTCAAAAGTACCGCCTGTGACTATGTGGCCAGCCCTGCACGGGACCTTGCTGAGGTTGTCAATGGCAATAATTAGGGGAGGTGATTCAAGACCAACGCCCCACGTGTTCCGAATATGTGTACGGGTCGCCCTTGTGTCGCCGGATATCGTACAACATCAGTTCCGTTAGAATAGACTTTGCCCTAATGAGGAATTACTTCGACCATCCATTGTCTTCGGTTGCAAACACATCTTGAACGCGTACGTACTTGCAGTACGTAGCGTGCCTCAGTCCAGATGAATCCAACACAATACGCATGACGAAACATCCGCCCAAACGTTCGCTAGTGTCGTAAAGTTTGAGCTTATGTAAAGCTTGTGAGTATACATACAGTCACGGTGTCAAGGAGAGATGAGGTTGGAGGAAAGCCCGGCGGCCCAGTGCCACTCAGGGTTACAGTTGATTCAAACTCCGTTAGCTCAGGCTCCGGAATAGGCAACTGAACTAAGAAACGATGCGAGGCCATGCAGGCGCCTAATACCCTATCCATTATCAATCATCGGAAGCGTCCACTAGCTACAGCTAGGTGCACAACATAAGTATAATGTACAGAAGTCCGGTGCTAGACATAGTCAGCGCCTTAAATCCTGTAGAAGCGAATTGTCGGAATGGCATCGGTATAAATTACTGTGCACACTGTAACGCCGAGACTGTAGCCAAATCTTCGCGCTCCGTTCGATACACTCGTGGCACCCACCGTCAAAACTCCATAGACCAACGTCATACCATACTCGATATTAGTAATTTTCTTTCAAACATCCTTAGCAACTCATTTTCGGAAACCAAATACTTCTGCGTCTGCATTTACGACCCTTTAGTAGTCGCCGGCAGCGATTACAAAGTGGCGTCCATTCGTAAGCCAGCAGCTTGCGAGTAATGCCATCACAGTGATACATAATACATCACAGCGCCCAACACCGTCTTCAGGTCCTCACCCTTGATTTGCTCCCCCACTTCTTAGTCGAACCTTGTTCAGTGCCAGTAGTTAGCGGCAACTGGGCTAACAAGCTTCCAAGCGTCGTCGAGGACGTTAACGACATCCTCAGCTGAAATCACAATGAGTGAACGAATATGTAATAGATATTGAATGCAGAGACTTACGCAAAGGTCCTTTCTCGAGGTCGATCAGGTTCTGCTCAATGTGCTTGGTGCTGGAAGCACCGATGATGATAGCGTCCCCATGCTCTTTCTTCAAGAGACTGTGATGCGTAATCCAGCGCAACGCGACTTCAGCTAAAGTGAGGCTATGTTTCTTCGCAGCCGCCTCAATCAAATCGAGCGCTTTGAAATAGGTTTCGTTCCAGTAACTGTTAAGAGAGCATAATAAGCATCGTGTTCAGGTTGTACTGTCCCAATCGCAGCTCACCGTTTTCTGTAACTCTGTAAAATATGTATTATAGTCAGCTGAGATAATGCTGTGAAGTCGCAACAACGGACCTGTCCTTGGTGCTTCTCAGGATCGAAACGAGAGCCGGGCTCCGCCGCATCTTGGAGAGAGCGGTAGCGTCCAGTGAAGAATCCTCCGCCAACTGAGACACACATAGAACTGATGAACATTCATGGTAGTGCTTATCGGTGAAACTGAGATACGTACGAGGGTTGAATTCGTAGAAACTGATACCAAATTTGCGCAGGCACGGGAAAAGCTCAGGTTCGACTCCCCTAGACGAAAGTCAGCACGTATAGTCCAGGGGAAGAAGTTATGTTGTGAATCAAAGTGCACCTGTGAACAGCGTTATAGATTCCTTGATACACAGTAGGCTGGATCCATCCGTTTGCCCTGCAAAGCGTGACGATTTCGGCGACTTCCCACCTATCACCTTGTCAGTAGTAACACTTTGCATTTGCATGGCGGGAGCTTACGAGTAGTAGTTGCTAATGCCCAAACGTTTGAACTTCCCCTCCTTATACAGCTCATTGACAGCCCTAAAGGTGTCTTCGTAGGGCGTAGAGCGATCCGGACCGTGAAGGTACCACAGCTCAAGGGAGCTAAACACCGGGCATCAGCATGTCGAACAGCAGGTAAGTAAGGATACAATGCTCACTCGGCACGGAGAGCCTTCAGAGACTTGTCAAGGTATTGGCGGAGATGCTGTTAGAGTATCAGCAAATTGAACGCATAAATAGTATTTGTACGCTACCTCCGGGCTGTGTGAAACCACGTCAAACCCCGGGGGAGCCTCCCGGCCGCGGAAGAATACCTGATACGAGGATCAACTACTTAACAGTGTGATGATAGGCTGGCATTGGTGATGACGTACGGCACTGGGGTACAACTTTGTCTCTACGATGAGACCGCGCTTTTGCCATCCAATTTCGCCCAGCACTTCTTCAGAAGTGCCATTTCCGTAGAAACGGGCAGTGTCGAGCTACATTAGGGTGTCATCATATATATTGGACGTTGGGTCTGTCGAACCTACCTCTGTGTGGCCATGAGACTGGAAGATGTCGAGGATCTTCTCAATCTCTTTGGGATCGGACACTCGGACACCTGCGCACCAAGGGGGGTTAAAATTTGACATCGATCTGAACTTCTGTTACACGCTCTACCAACCTTCCTGTCCTGGGGCACCGAAGGTCATGCCTCCCTGCGTGGTTCGTGAGCCACAAGTAATGAAATAGAGAAATATATGTAACATACCATGACAACCTTAACCGCGGTTTTGGGCTCTGATTGTGACATGTTTAAGCTGATCGTTTGGTTTATCAAGAGAGGAGAGTAAATTGCAGTAGAGGATGAAAATCTCTGCTGAATACCAGTGGCACGCTAGGCTTATATAGCTGTTGTGACGAGATATGGAGGATTAAAGATGTGTTGGAGGTTATCTACAGTACTGCGAGCCGCTCGGTTCTCGCTGACGCGTCACGGCAGGATTCCACGGAAGAGTAGATATGGGCGCCGACGTACTCATACAAAACCGCGTAATATCTACGTTGCCCGGGGTTTTGACAATGTTTTTGATGACTCACAGCTGGCAAGATGTTTGCGCGTGAGTATTTCGCCATTCCATAGTGCACCCAATCGAACTTTCGACTTACGATCAATCTTGGGCAGTCATATCTTAGGTATTGCACGAATGCGAGGAAGTGACTGCAGAAGAAAGCCATGTGTATCCCTTCACGTACATACATGTCATATGACACAACTTTATACAGTGGGCCGACGAGAATCAAACTCTTGAATAGCCAACACGAGTGAATCTGCGTTCGGTTTGGGCGAGAGCACGTCCACACGGAGACGTAAATCGTTACTCAGGAACGTAGAAGTAGTCGGCCCAATTGCCGCGACCTTCGTTGTATACGTCTGACTGTCGGCACTGGGTAGACTCAGGTGGTTGCGCAGTATTGGGGTGACAAAGTCGGCCGCGCTGGGAGCGAAGTATACAACCCACCAGCTGCGTGATTCTGATAAAGGAGTCGGGCTTGAGGAGGCATTCAATGGACAGGAACGAGAACAGCACTTACTATCCGGTACAGTGTCTAGCGCATCGCGAAGATCGTCAGGGAACGAAGATGCCCCCTGCGTCTTGTAAACTTGCAACGGCTGCAGCTCGATGCCGCCATTCCTGAGTATGCTGGGAAGAACATCTCGGTTCTTGTCACCGGTCAAGTAAAGTAGCTTGAGAGGGCCACTCGACCTTTCCTTTAGGTCTTCCAGGATGAAATGAGCGAGTTTCTCCCCAGTCCCTGTTTCACTGCCTCCGCGTATGTTGTGAGGGGCGAGCAACGTCTCGCCTACTTCCTTGCTAATTTCTCCAAGAGCGGTAGCCGTAGCTTGTCCTACGACATAGAACGGCAGGATCGTCCAGTCTGATTATAGTCATGACTACGCTGACAGTAGTACATACGAGTGCTAGTACGTACCTGCCGTTGGGTCCTGTGCGACCAAACCACGCACAACCTCCCTCCATGCCTCAGAACTTCGTGCACTAGTGATCACAACTCCAGATAGACCAGCCTCCTGTGGGCCTCTCCTGACTACCTCGCAAAGATCATCTTCATTGACGAGGACGGTCTCGAGGACTGGTACAGAGAGCGCATGGTAGCCCGCAACTTGGAATGTCGACTCGTACTTATCGGGGCCGTCGCTAGTTGGAGACCTCAGCAGTAGAACATTGTCCATAGTCTCTATCGAGGCCAGAAGCAGGGTCGTCAGACATGGTGATCATGAGGTGGCGACATGAGAGTTCGGAATGAGTCGCGCGACGATGACTCGGCTAACCCAGCGATGACGACCTCATCGAGTCTCTTCTCTCTTCCACCACGATCATGTCGAAAAAGGAGAAGCCTTTGCACTCACTTATAGCTGGTACGACAGCAGGTGCTGTTGAGGCGTAAGTGACACTGGTCAACTCGAGGCCTGGTTGCTAATTATGTACAGGTTCATCACGTACCCAACCGAGTATGTTAAGACACGCTCGCAGTTCGGTGGGAAGGTGCGTGTCAACGTCAACCTTGGCTATGTCACGTATTCTGAAATCATTCTTGCTGGGCAGAGAGAACCTCCGTTGGCTATCATAAGGTCAACACTACAAACCCAGGGTATCGCTGGATTATACTCCGGATGCACGGCCCTCGTTGTAGGCATGTGTTCTATTCTTTTACACGAGAACAAAAGTCTGACTGCTCACATCTGCAGGGAATTCTATGAAAGCTGGTGTCCGCTTTGTATCCTATGACCACTTCAAGCATCTATTAGCAGACTCAGAGGTGAGTTGGCGGTGCATACACTCATCAACTGCTTCGACTTATCTCCATAATTGTTGAGGGTAAAGTCAGCTCGGGTCGAAGCTTGCTTGGTGCGGAAAGCGCTCTATAACGTATTATGGATACTGACTTTGCCTTCGCAGCTGGTCTCGGAGCGGGCATGACAGAAGCCATATTCGCTGTTACACCGTCAGAAACGATCAAGTATGAGCTGGTCTTTTCTTGAGACGCACCTACTGAGAGATTTGTTATAAAGGACGAAGCTTATCGACGACGCCAAAGGTCCTAACCCTCGTTTCCGTGGACTCATCCATGGCACAACAACAATTGTCAAAGAAGAAGGTATTCGAGGAATCTACCGTGGCCTGTTTCCTGTGGTAAGTTCCAAACGTCATGGTTATCGAGCGATAGGATTGAACCGGCTCCTTGTAGATGATGAGACAAGGTAAGAAAGGCATTCTCGTATGCCATGGACGATCTTTCAACATGTATCGATGTTAGGCGCAAACTCGGCCGTCCGGTTTACCACGTACACCACCCTCAAGCAACTAGTTCAAAGTAATGCACCCCCCGGGCAGATGCTTCCTAGTAGCATCACCTTCGGCATAGGTGCTATTGCGGGACTCGTGACAGTATACACAACGATGCCTCTGGAGTACGTTTCTTCTTTGAGTGCATTGTCGAAGTCGATTCTGAACTTTAGGTTTCCTACAGCGTCATAAAGACAAGAATGCAATCGTTAGAGGCGCGACAGCAGTACCGTAACTCATTCCATTGTGGGTACAGAATATTTACGGAAGAAGGTCTCCTGAGATTCTGGACTGGAACAACGCCTCGTCTTGTGCGACTTATGGTGAGTTAGTTATATGTATCGCGCTCTAGGTTGATCTCAACGTATTCTTATAGCTGAGTGGTGGTATCGTATTCACGGTATACGAGAATATTATTCAAGTCATAGGAGGGAGAGAGCCGAAAGCGTAAATCAAGTGTTCTATCTCCTCTCCGTCACTGTTTTCTAGGCAACCTACCAGCAAGCACATGTACTCGAATACAGAGGCGCACTCATTATGTTTTTTGAGGGTACAAATCTTCGACGCTGCTCATATTCTCTGACATGGTCGTGTCAGAGTCATATTGTTCCGTGTTTGTCGAAGGCGCTCACAATCCTTTCGCGCCTGCCATTTGACTTTGTCTCCATAATACTGGGAGGCTAAACTCGAAATGTGCTGCTGACGAGTTTGCAATTTCAGAATCTCGTAGGCATCTGGGTAATTCTGGAACTCTTATGGTCGCACTGATTTGTTCGTCGGCGCATTCCCTGGACCTTTCGAGCATCGACAATGCCCGAACGCCCCCCACTTTCAACTAGTTCGTACGCCACAACAACTTACGTTCAGGCGGCATATCCGGCACACAAGCAGTACCGCTTTGCCTCGCCTTGCGCGTGTGGTACGAAGACCTCCAGAAGATGTAAAGTCCATCTGGTCATCCATATTCTTGTCAGGAGATTCAGCATGTTCAACGCCCACAGAAAGCGTAGCACCTTGCATCATACTATGTTTATCATTGCCGAGCCGATGGCGTTACTGGCGCATATGTCTTTCGCCAGCGTTACTGCAATGCTGGGCAGGGAGAAAGTCGCCAAAGCTGGAAAATGTATCTAAAGCAAACGGTATAAGAGGAGCTGTACGACTCCGGCTCACTGGTGCGGTCCTTCAGTGCTGTATATTGCAAAACACCGAGGCCTGCTATTGGACTATCCGAGACTTCCGTCGACCCTCATGGCTAAACTCTCTCAGATTTTTGCTTTCACTGTTCTGGCTGCTGCGACTCTGACAGGTGGAGTACCTGCGAAGCGTCAGACTGGTCAGATACACAGTGGCGATGGTGAGTATTAATTGATTGTGTTTCCCGTGCTAGTTTCGTGCGGTCGATAACATCCAGTGATTTGTGTCAACTGATCAAGTCCTCCCTTTAGTCACTTTTTATAACCCAGGGATCGGTGTTTGCGGTCTCGTGAATACAGCAACGGATCGCGTTGTAGCGGTCTCAGCCATATTATTTGACTCCTTCCTGTGAGTATTTCCCTGCCTAGATCGCAATGCACAAGTCATACTGATACTTGATAAATCATGTCAGTAGCAGCCCTACCGCACCCCCAAGCACGTACGTTGCGCTAGTAGCATGCACCATTACTTAAATCAATCGACGCTCATAACCCCTCCACTTAGCGATCCTCTTTGTGGCAAAAACATAACGGTCACCTGTACGTGCCGTTTGCTTTCACGCCTACGTTACAAACACTACTCAAATGCTCTGCAATTATAGATCAGGGAAGAAAAATAACGGTTACCGTGGCTGATAGGTGTGCAAGCTGCGCAGAATTTGACCTCGCCCTCTCGCCCGCTGCTTTCAGTGACCTGGCGCCTCTCAGCCTTGGGAGGATTCACGCCCAATGGGTTTTTGACTAGGTGGAAGAATTGTCAAGGAGTAAGGGTATGGAACTTTACTCAGATGTACCTCTCGATCAAGAAATTGTATAGTGTATAATCTACACATGTGACCGATCTTTTACGATAACTGCTTCTGAGTCGAGTCTCCGAGAACTCCTCAGTGTCGCGTAGCAGGGACTTAGAAACTGTTAAGAGCGTGCTTGTAATTACCCCAAAACAGAGTTATATTTGTCCACACACGTTCGTACTCGATCAGAAATGCGTGCATATAACACAGATACTGAACAGAACGCTCAATCGAGTCTATGGCCAGCCGTACTAGTAGATAAATAAACGCAGGGTGTGCCTATGCACATGCAATTCCGCTACTCCGCGACAAAATCGTTCAAAGCGCTGAATTCACCTACCACCGGACCTTTCGGCCTGGCTGCAAATATCTTACTAACATCAAAAGCATTCAGTTGTGTACTTTCAAGCGCCAAGGGGCCCACAGCAGCGGTTCTTAGTGAATTACCCTTTGTGGTACCTGAACGCGCGGAGTCTGAACTTACATAGGAACGCTTCGGAGGCGTCTCCGAGTCACTCAGATTCTACTCACCATGTTAGCTTGGAATGAAGTTCGAATACACTGCCACAAGTGCTCAGTGACAAACAGAGTAATTGTGACAGAGTTTCACAGCTTTCTCTCAGTTCCTCCTATATGATACTCTTGAAGGCTTGGTGAGTACTCACGCTTGCCGGACTCATCGCATGCAATTGAGGCACGTTCGTATTAGATTTTGTAACAGCAGGCGATGGGCTGTCAGCCTCGGCTCCCACTCCTGGGCAATGTCCAGTTGAGCGAGGCTTAATTGGATGAGCCCCGAGGCCCGACAGCATCCATGTGTAGACTTGACAGAGCCTAAATCGCCGCCCACAAACATTCGTAATAACTCGAAGTCTTCGTGTTTGTGACGACTACAATGACGATACACAATCGATTATCTGCGCACGGGCAGAGCTCAAGAGGTTGTATGCCGCTCTCGCTGTGATATAATCGCGTAAGTGTCAATCTGTTCCGTGGCCATCGAGCGCGTTTACGTTCTTTACACGCTCGTCTTTTAACAACGTCTTCGTAATTCCAAGAAGCTAGACCCGAAAGGTACCGTTGACAGGCTTGGCATTGACCGGAAAACATTTGAACGTAGCTGGGCAGCACTGGAACTCCGTACGAGGTAAGTATGTAAGCTTACTGAGCTGCTAGTGGATGACCATTTCCACAGCGTTTCAGCAGCGTCTGCTCAGATGATAGACACTCGCGGCGCTGGAATACGGCTAGGGCGAGGCGAGGGAGGTATGGAACTGTCCTCGGTAACCAGGTGCGGACGTCTATGATATTATCGGACCATGTTCGAGCGCACTGGACAGGGTCGGAGAGCCTTTCCATACGACGGCATTGTTGTCGGTGACTGTGCTTTGACCTATCGAGCAAACTTGCTTGTCAACCTTTGCCTGTGATCCGGGTACAGAACCAATAGTACCTCTCATCATGATACGTAGTATAGCAACGCTGGTGAGTCCTAGATTCCTGTCATAATTGCAGCATAACATGATACTATACTCATAGGTGGTTTTGATAGGTGCCTGGGCATGAAGCTGGAAGGAGGTCGTTTACATTAGCCACTTCTACCTGCAAGGTATCGCTAGCTATTGCGCCACACCATCAAACAATCCTAATGCAATATTTGACGGAACCAATGGGTATGCAACGTTTGTTTCAACCGCCTTGCCTGGTCTTGCTCGAGTAGGACGGAGACCGCAGAACCACGTAATTTTCTTGCGCTCGTCGAATGTCTCCTCGTGCTTACTCTCCGTTGGACAGAACGATATCACTCCATCTTTGTTATTGCCCTCGCGCCCGAGAGGTTACTAGCAAAGATGAAGTGATTGCATCCGTAGCGGGTGCGGTAGCAATGTCTGTACGGC